>BQNB010005686.1:0-67940 GCA_026074375.1 Tanacetum coccineum
CACTTAGAAAAACACTTGTGTCCAATAGTAAAACAAGCAATGAAATTCACCCCGTAGATTTTGTAAAACAATCACGCAATAAAAAGGGGGCTATGAACTCACCTCGAGTGAATGGTAATCAACAAAGTATATCACAATAGAAAAATGCGTCACGCTTACAATCGAATGCAACCTAATCCAATATATGTCGTATAAGTACTAAACACTTTGATTATTTATAGGTTGTATAGCTCATCATACTATCGTTCGGGCTATCATAATTAAGAGGTCATGTAGTGACGTATGAGGAGCTAGGACACTTTAAATCGTAAATCCAACAACTCGTCGATACGCCACTCCGAAGAGGCCTCATTATGAAACTCCCTAGTAATATAGTACTTTGATTAACTAATACCACATATAATTCTATATAGCTACATCACCATCTAATCGTTTTAGTGAAATCATATTTATAAAGTAAAAACGTTTATAAGTATACTTTAGTAAAACTGGCGTAACTTTCTCGTTTTAAGTCCGTTTCTTTCGTTTCTTACGTCCACGCCTTCGTATTAAGACGAGTTATCAAAATATAACATTTTCAAAATTTGAGTTTTTCTGATGAATAGTGATTTTACTGTTCATAACAGTTATATATTTATTTTTATAGATTTAGTTATCGTAAATCTCGTAAATGTCGTATTTTATTCGTTATAGCTTCGTTTTTAGCGATTCTTTCGAGCACGTCTTTGTTTTTAAAAGTTCTATCATATTAATGATGTTTTCATAAATAAATGTCCCTGATGAACAGTAACTTTTTATAAAATTTATTTTATAAAACCCGGTATTAACGTAAAACGTATATTTGTCGTATCTTTTTCGTTATAAATCAATTTTTCGAGTTTCTTACCTTTTTGGAATCGTCATGAGACGCACTATCTTTATAAAACATAATCTAGCTGTTACAAAATACGAACCAAAACAGCCCTATATATCTTTTGGGGTTTATTTATATAACTTTGTTTTTATATATACTTTTTAACTACAAGTTTATAATTGAACTTTTTATACTTAAACCAAGAGTGTACAAAACTTATAAATCCATTTTAACATGATATTACCAACATCATAGCATATGTAAAAGTGTACAAAATAATGATCACAAGTAAAAACTCTTTTTACATGTTTAAAAGTATCATAGTGGTGATTTTACTACATGGAACTCATATATGCATAAAATGATAAATGTAAAGACATAAAGGATTTTAGGTAACCTTAATGAGATGTAGTGTGATCAAGGTTATAAATAGCGTGAAGCGTGACGTAGCGGCATAGCCAAGCCTCAAGCTTTAGCGTGAGGCGTTGCGTCATAGCGTTTTTAAGGCGTGACTCAAAGCGGCAAAAAATATTTATTGAGTGGTCAATAGTAGTTAGCTACTAGGCTTAAAATTGAATTATAGAGTTACTAAGCCCGAATCTCATGCAACCCAAATTATATATACATGTAAATAAGCTCAAGTCCAATAAATATCTAAAAAAAATTCAAAAAAAAAAATAAATCTCTTAAAAGCTTCAAAAAAGGCGTCATGCCTTGCGCTATAGCGCGCTATATCACGCCTTATCACGCTTTATTACACGCCACGCCTAAAGACGACGCCTTGGCCTATTTCGTAACGTGGAGGCTACGCCTCACGCTATGGCGCCGCTATGACGCCGCTATTTAGAACCATGAGTGTGATGAACCAAAGTATCTAAACCCTTGTTTAGATATAAAACCAAAGCTTGCACTCTTGAAACCCTAGTTTTCGAATGAAAACCCTAATCTTGCTTTTCTTGCTTAACACTTGTAAATGCTTAACCAAGACCTCAAAACATCTTAGTAGGTCTTAGATATGCTTTAGGGATACCTAAATTAAAAATGTATTTATTGCGAAAGTTAAAAGTTTACGCAACCAATGAAAATAAAATATAAAATGTTGATTATTACTTTCGTAAAAATAATATATTGCTTGCTTGACGAATACTTTAATTAGTTTGGTGTACTGGTTTTCGTTAATTGGTGTATTTTTAGTTTATGCGATTTCACTATATAATGAGAATTAAAAGTTAACGCGTACGAGAGAAAAAAAATAATTAGTAAAATAGATGACGTCGTAAATGACCTGAAAATACGGAATGTTACACCGTTCTCCTTTAATTTTCCCTATTTTATCTCTATCATCAGTTATCACATTAAGGGCAATGTTCAACTTAAGTGTGGAGGGGAGTCAAATAGGAAAAAATTGATCATATCCTCTATGTTTGACATGTTAAAAACTTTCAACATAATTTAAATTTGTTTTTTTGAAAAAATTTTATTATTATGTTTTAAATTAAGTAAAAATCGCTCTTTGTAAGGCAAATCCAACCGGATTACATTTTAGCTGGCCCCACCTTAGTCAACTAAATTATGAGAATTTTAAGCCTTTAGAATATTTGGGTATCTACTTTTGGTACCCAAGATAATTGATGCCTTTAGCTTGTTCGAGTTAAGGTTTGAATGCAGTCATATGTGTCTATTTCGTCGTTACGGATGTGTACGTATGGTCTTTGTCATCTTTTTTGGAACATTGGTATTGGTTGATAATTATGTTTGAGAGAGCCGGTAATTTAGAAGCTCTAGAACTTGTGCTTAATCATCATTTACTAGACCGAAGCCTATCACATGAAATGCATCCCGCAAGTCCTTGTTCTTGAAAGAACTCCTTTTAATGCTATATTACTGAAATATATGAAAGTTGAATGAAGAAGCTCTGTGCCAAGCCTTAGCAAACCATATGGTAAACAAAAGAAGTTATATATGTTTAAAGAAATAAAGGCTTATGTTCGGCGCATGAAGATTGGATCCTCTCTAGTACTAAAGTGTCACACCCCCAAACGGGTCCTGGACGAAATACGTGTCCGGAGGCGTGACGTGCCTCGATATCTCAAGTACAAAGCATTAAGAAGACCTCTAGGTACGTTTAAAAACATAAAACACCGTTGCATAATTTTACAATAATAATGACTTTACATCAATTAAATTTAAAAGATTCAAAAGTTAAAATGCGGAAGCTTAATAGGTTCAACAACGGTATTTAAAATAACAAGATGAAATATGAAAACTGGGTTCGGGCAATTAGACTTCATATAGATCAGGCAACATCTTCCAAGCTAAGCACCAGAGAAAAACATGCTTAAAACGGTCAACATAAAGTTGAGTGAATTCATAGGTTTAATTTAATGTAATAGTGGACCACAAGATTTTACAGGCATGTGACCGTTATAACAAATACAACTTCGCATAAAAGATATTTATGTTACACTAAGCTCATAACACCGATGCTAATTCTAAGACATAGCTTTCATATAGCTATAGGTTGCATTGCCCTAGAGGAAATCCGACCTAAGATTTCCTATCCGAAATTCGACATGACATATATCCGTTTAATTGGATGACCCGTGGGTAGTAAGTGTGACATACCCGGATAGGGATAATTAGTCCCAATAGATCTATTTATTCACTCACGCTCCCTCAACCGGTCCTTCGGTCAAGAGATTAACAGTTCATGATAGTTTTGGGCAATAGGAGGTCTAGCGCTACTTAGGCAACACGTAAACAGGGGAAGATTCTCATGAAAGTACTTATGTTCGATTTTAAAAACAAGCAATGTTTCTCACCCCAAAGTTATAAAATATTTATTCAAAACGAGTAAAAGTGTGGGGCTATGAACTCACCTTGATGATAAGGTAAAGAGTATACGTCAAAAGTAGGGTCACTCGGTACGATCGGTGGTACACGGGTATGACCTAGAAGAATACGGGTTTCGATTTAGTCTCGAAAAGTTAACGAATGTGATTGATGCATGAACGTTTATTATGCATTTTTGATAAACGTTATTTGTGTATTAAAAACATTAGTGATCGGTTTTTAGGAAAAGTCCTAAGTTGTAAGTAAGTGCGTATATAATATTATATTAATTATATAAATATAATATTATATTATTATTAACGTATAAATAAACTTGTTATTTATAATTTTGACATTTCCAAATCGTTAAGTAATTTAATCAAAACATTTTATTATTTATGTTTTTCGGAATAATTTCTAAGTATAAGATTTTTACAAAATTTTGGCATGACCCGTTCGTGTTTACTCACTTTTCCAAAGTCGTAGACTTTATCAAAAATTAATTTCAAACCACTTTCAAATCATAATTTACAATTTACAAACTCTATACAATCGTTTTCCATTTAAAACAAATCAAACGAGTCACTAAAACTCTTATTGGTCTTTTAGGCCCACTAAGCCTTTAATACGCCAAATATACAAACAAGCAAGTCTGATATACTAAAAAGTTATCAAACAAGTTCTAGGTTCATTAAAGGAGTACACAGCTATTAATAGCCTAGATATAATTAGCCGAACCATAAGATTGCACACAAGCTTGGGCCGCAGCTATGGCTTGTGGGTTGACGTGGGCTTAAGACCCGTTAAGCCTTATTTGAGTTTGAGTTAGTCAATAGCTAATATTTATCTTTTGAAACTAGCCAAATACAAGTATATTATTTATAAGTTACCAAAATAAATCTCAAGTAAATATTTCTTTATGTTTTTTATTTCACACGTGTACATATATACTTTATAACAAGCTCAAAATATCAAACAAGCTCTCAATTATGATCATTAATATAAGCGAATCAATAGCTCAATAGTACCAATATTATTACATGAAAATAACCACGATCACAAAACTAGGATTTCCTTATGTTCCTTTTTATAAAATTCGAACCATATGTATACTCTTTTAAGGTTTATGTAGTTTAAAATCATTCTTTTTACAAAACAAGTTATACAATAAAGGTTTATGCATCAAGAAGAGTAGAAAAGTACAAGTTATTTGAGGTTTTGAAGACTTACAAAGAAAAATGATTTTTAGAGATGAACAAAGATCAAGAACAACCCAAACGTTAGTTTATTTTTTTACCCGAATGATCTTAAATGATCAAACATTCAACTTGTCTTCAAATATAAATGATTTTAAAAGTGGTAAAATGTATGATTTTTGTAAGAGTTTGTGTTCGTCGTGTGTTTTTAGATGAGAGAACACAAGAAGAAATGTTTTGGTGTGATATAGGATGTGATTGGTATGAATTATTTATGACAAGATACACACTACACATACACCTTTTGTGTGCGTTTGGTTGGGGGGACAAGAAAATGGGACAATGATCCTCTATAACACCATTCAAGGTACTTGTATTATCCCATTAATTTTTGCTTGCATGTCTAGAGAATAAGTTCAAAATTTGAATCCTATGCATGTATATACATGCTTATTCGGTTGCAAATGAGACCAAAGGGGGGGGACCAAAAGTGGCATCATAACTTTTAGGGAACTTTGTGCTCAAAACATTAATTTCCAATGGTCTTTCATTGTATAACAAAGTATTGTCTTAAAAATTCCACGAACACGTAGTTAAACGAAACGAGTAATGAAAGTCACGAAAAATTATGAAATGTTAAATATTGTCGTAAAACATAAAAAAGTAACTATTGCTAAAATACTAAACGTTTGTGTTCTCGGTTCGTCCGTGATGATTCTCAGATAATAACGGAACAACTTCCCGGTTAAACGGTAGAGTTAAACAAAACTTTAAAAATTCAAATTAATAAACGGAAACACTTATTTATTGAATTGAGATTCTTCGGGTTGGACATTTCTTTCCACATAAGAAGCTTTGTCCTTAAAGCTTAGACGCCACTACTGCCGGGGTAGCAGGAAGTTGATAAAAGGTGCGGTTATTTATTCTGCATTTGGTCTTCAAGTTTCCAGGTGGACTAGGACCTCTGTCTGTGTTCCAGCTTACTTTGACAATCTGAATACGGACTCTGCTTCCAACTCTTGATCTTACGGTACATGATTTCGCGACAGTTCTTCGACGAAGTTCAATTTGTCGTCGACTTAGATTTCATCCAATGGTATAGCAAGCGGTTCCTCAGCCATGCATTTCTTCAATTTCAAGACGTGAAACATACTATGAACTCTACTCAACTGTTCTGGGGTTCAAGCGATAGGGGAAGAAACGGTTTACTACTTTGCAATGATATTAAAAGGTACAATATTACGAGGTTCAACTTTCACGTTGCCAAAATGTATCATCCTTTTCCAAGGAGATACTTTTAACATGACCTTGTCTCTTACTTGAAACTCAAGAGTTTTTCGTCTTACGTCAGCATAGCTCTTCTGACGATCACGGGCGGCTTGGATATGGCTCTTGATTTGAACGATCTTCTCGGTCGTCTCGTAGATGATCTCGGGGCCAGTGAGCTGACTATCTCTAACTGTTAGCCCAGCAGATAGGTGATCGGCACTTGCACCCATACAACGCCCAAACAGAGCAGCCTTAATGCTGGTATGGTAAACTATTTGTTGTACGAGAATTCTACCACGGGTAGTATCTTTCCCAGCCTTTTGCAAAGTCGAGTACACAGGTACGTAACCATGTCCTCAAACGTTTGATGGTTTTCTCATTGCCATCAGTCACTGGGTGGTAAGCTGTAATCATATCAATCAAGTTCCTAATGCTTTATTAAGTGATTTCCATAATTGGGAGTAAATTCACATGATCAGGATGTCAAAACTGGACTCCATGCTCTTGAGACTACTTCCGTAAGTACTGTTTGATCAACTTTCTCTACGTGTAATTTTCGCATAGGCAAAGAAATGAGCAGGATTAGTGAGCGTTCAACGATTACCAAATCGTGTCTTGACTTGTTGCGTATTGGCATCTTAGTCAACAAAAGTTCATTGTTATATTTCCCATTTCCTTTGTGGGATCTATGGTGAACCAACAAAAACCGATGGGTTTCTGATTATTCCTATCTTAACCTTGGCATATTGTAAACACTTGCTCACATAGTGCAATTTTGCTTTCATGTTTGGGCCACAAATACCGCCACCTAAGGTCTTGGTTCTCTTATATGATCTAGGAGGGATGGATTTCTTTGAACTTATGCGTCTCATGCATAATCTAGGCCTTATATATCTGAACACGGGAATCCAACACCGGTTATTCGAAAACAAGTTCCATCAGCGCGCGGTTTAGTTTGTTAATCATTGACATGCAAATCTTCGTGATGTAAGTTCTCTCCTTTCTGGCTTCTGATTGAGCACTCAAAATCTGCTTAGGTGGTTTACCCTATAATATAACTAAGGCTCGAACTTTACCAAAATAGCGGCTGGCTTCTCTCCTTTGGCTAAGGATAGCCACCACGTTGCTTCCTGGGTGATATCGATCTCCAGTCGTAGTCACTCAACACTCTGAACCAACGTCATTGTCTCATATTAGGCTCTTTGATCGAGAATGTTGCAAACTTTGTGATCAGTGAATACAACGACTTGGTGACGTACAGATAGTTTCCATATATCAGGGCAAACTACTACTGCTCTAGTCCAAATCATGTGTGGTATAGATCTTTCTCGTGTAACCTTGAGGTGCAGTGATGCGTAAGCTATGACTTTTCTCCTCTGCGGTCAAACTGCGCCCAACCTTTTTACTTGAATATTTGCGTCTTTAACAAACGTTACTGAATAAAATGATAACTAATTTATTAAATATTTTTATTTAATAAAAAGTGTTAATTAAATGCAATTTAATTATTTTCTTGTTTCTATAATCTTGCGAGGGTATTTCAGTCACTTTTTGACTGTTTTCGGGTCTCGGTCAAAACTAAAAAGTTGTCCGGAATGTCGTTTCACATTAAATTGCTTTAGAGTCCGAGTCGTGAAAATGTGATCTAGTGGGTCGTTTTTGATAAGTCAACTTAAAAATAACATATATCTTTTCGTTTTCAAGTCAAATAGGTTAAAAATAAATTTGCGCCTCGAGGTAATGTAATAATAAATATGATTTATTATTAAAATATGTTTTGAAAATTTTACCGGTTACATGGTAATCGTTTTTATGCGATAATAAGAGACCAAAAGTCAAAAAGTCAAGTCATACCTAAAAAGTCAAAGGGCAAAATAGTCTTTTAAAATTTCAAAAATTGCCAGATGTTACAAATACTGCCAGTGCGTTAGTCAAACCAAACGGCATTACTTGGAAGTCGTAGTGACTATAGCGAGTCCTAAATGCTGTCTTTAGGATGTCTTCCTCACGAACCCCTAGTTGGTGATAACTGGATCTCAAGTCGATCTTAGAGTAAACTCTTGACCCTTGAAGTTGATCAAATAAATCGTTGATTCTCGGAAGTGGGTATCGGTTCTTCACAGTAAGTTTGTTTAGTTCACGGTAGTCGATACACATCTGAAAACATCTATCTTTCTTTTTGACAAACAAAACCGGAGCTCCCTAGGGTGAAGAACTAGGTCTTATAAATCCTTTGTCAGAAAGATCTTGCATCTGAGTGGATAACTCTTGCATTTCGGTTGGTGCTAATCGATACAGGGATCGTGCCACCGGTGCAGCACCAGGGACTAAGTAAATTTGAAATTCAACTTGTCGAGCAGGTGGAGTCTAGGCAAGTCTTCTTCTCTTCCCCTATCCTCCCTCCCCCCTCCCCTCCTTATTTTTTGGAAAGTCTTCTTGAATTCTCGTACATTGGACGTCCTCAGTCGCTTCTCCTTCCGACTTGTCCTTAGTTCTTCTTGGATGTAAACTTGCGCTTGGTAAAACTTGGCAACCTTTCTGCATGTACTTCTGGGTTCGTACACGATATGATATTCAGCTTCGACTTACTTCCACCGTCATAATCATCACCTCGGATTATCAACGTCTCATCTCCATAAGGGATATGGACGATCTTCTCATCACAAACGATCATCGCATGGTACTTCGCCAACCAATCCATACCGATGATGATGTCAAAACTACCAAGTTCTATGGATATTAGGTCAATGTTGAACGGATGACCTAATAATCCTAACGTACAGCCTCTAAGGATAACATTGGTTTCTGAAATTCTTCCATCGGCAAGTTCTATAGCGTAACTAGTGTCTAGAGTGGACAGTGCAACATCAAGCAAGGCACTAAAGGTAGACGACACGAAACTCCTATCGGCACCCAAATCGAATAACATAGAAGCATAACAGTTATTGAGAAGGATGTACCCGTGACGACATTGGAATCAGGGTTTGCTCCTCCTCCTCCGATGGCATAAGCCTTTATTGTAGCTTCATTGTTCCTGGTCTTGTATCTAGTCTTGTTTCCACGGTTCTGATTTCTCAACTTAGGACAATCTTTTCTATAATGTCCCGGCCTTCCACACTCATAACAAACAATAACTCACTGATTCCAAACTAGGGCCCTCTGAGTGTTTGGAGCAACAACGACCGTACAAGCTCTAGCCATGTGTCCAACCCTCTTACAGTTTCCACATCTCACAGTACATGACCCTTCATGGTGCAACTTGCACTTGTTACAGTAGGGGAGAGATCCAACATACCCCGTTTTCTCATTGTTACCTGCCGTGTAAGCTCTTGCCACATTCTGACCACCAACATTTTGTCACTCGTTATAAGCTGGTTGTTGCCCATGGTTCTGCCTCGGGTTGTTGTCAAACCTTCTCTTGTTTTCAGCACTTCTAGCATAACCCTTTAGTTTATGATCCATTAAATTAGTAGCAATACGGATTGCCTCTTGAAGTCTAGTGGGCTCAGCAGCGATCACATTCCCCTGGATATTGGCAGGTAAACCCCCAATAAATCTCTCAACCTTGTCCTCATCATCCAGGACCATTCTAGTACACAACAAAACCAATTCTTGAAATCTCCTGGTAAAAGCAGTCAAGTCATTTCCTTTCACAGTCAAGTTCCACAACTCGGTCTCCATCTTCTGAATTTTGTTTCTCAAGCAGTACACCTCAGTCATCAAGTTCATAAGTATAACACCCCGTGTTATCAGGTCATTTTACGACTTCATTTATTTCACTATTTATTTTTAGTCTCCTACGCGTTTGCTTTTAATTTTAATCGTTAAGTTAAATCGCGTAAACTAAAAGTTATCATTCAACGTAAACGGGCATCAAACAAATAAAAGTTTACGTCAAGCAAATGTTAGATGATTATTTGGAGGATAATTATTAACTTGGCACATTTTATTTTTATTGGTTACGTAAAGTGTTTACGTTTTGCAATAAAATACATTTAGTCATTCACGGAACCACCAATACTCATCTACACTTCAACAAATACCCAATACCAAAAAATTTACAACTTTTACCACTTATCTTACACCACTTATCTTATATGACCATGTATACTCTTCCATTCTATAAACTAAATTACCAATACAACATGTGCTTCAAGTATCCTTCACATAAAATATCTAGACAACAACAATTATGTCATTTCCCTCCCCCATTGATTCACGGTAGCAACAAGGACCATTTAGCCACCAAGATCTTTCTTAGGCCTAATGCTACAACTAGTATACTTGATTTAGGACTTGACCAACATCCTTCCATGTTTTCTAGTAATAGTATTCAAGACCTTCCTATTAGTAACCTTGACTTGAGGTTATATATAGAAGTAAAATACTAGTCTTTCATATACACATTCATTAGCAAAAACTTGAAACATCTCTTTGTTTCTCTTCCATAACCCACGTCCCAATATAAACCTCAAGAAACAATTCACAAAACTTATTCTATCAAGTATACAAGTATTATAGGTTCATATTTAAGGTATTTCAAGAAGGCTTGAAGGCTTGGTTTGACAATCAAAAGGGTTTAGAAAGAAAGCTAGGGTTTTCGATTTGGATTTGGTTATATTTGGAGTCTTGGTTTTGTTTCATCATCTTGCACATACTTAAGGTCATCGAAACTCTAAGCTTTTCATTTTTTCATATACATGTTTACATACTTGTTGTTTTGTTTATCACCACTTAGTTTTCTTCATGTGTTTATAAAATAAAATGGGTATATGCATAGTATCATGAAGACAAGTCACTTTGACAAAGGTTGGACATAATCTAGAGGACCCTAAATATGTATGGCATATGATACAAAGTAAATAAGAAAGCTTGTACAAAAACAACCAAGTAACAAAACTATGAAACACATCTTTGTAAACCCTAAACCACACGAAGTGTTTTGATGATTCTGTTGGAATTCAAGTTTTATAAAAATGAAAACCCTACTGATTTGTATAGTACTCTTCGAGACGATTCCAATAATATAAAGAACTCGAAAAACCGAGTTATAACGAAGAAGTTATGCTAGTTACGAGATTAGGATAATTAAACGACAAAGTGTTCTTATAAAACTTATTTTGAATTACTAATTTTGACACAGCCATTTATAATAACAGTGGATGTTTTATAAACATAGTTCACCTCGTCACGAATCCGTGCATATAAAGAACGCTAAAAACGGAGTTAAAATGAGTAAGATACGACGTTTCAAAGATTCGACATTATATATATATATATATATATATATATATATAGAGATAGAGAGAGAGTTAGGATCAAATAAGAAGTTTTCTTAAAATAAGAAGGATAAAAAGATAGTTTTATTAATAAAAAAAAAAAAAAAAATAAACAAAAAAAAAAAAAGAAAAAAAAAAAAAAAAAAAAAAAAAAAAAAAAAAAAAAAAAAAAAAAAAAGAAAAACAAACAAAAAAAAAAAAAAAAAAAAAAAAAAAACAAAATAAAAAAAAAAAAAAAAAAAAAAAAAAAAAACAAAAAATAAAACAACAAAAAAAAAAAAAAAATAAAAAAAAGTAACAATAAACGCGTAATCCGAGATGCACCGACTTAAATTAGATGCATCTCTATAATCTTAGATGCATTATAACGCATCATAATGTGTTTTCTAGCTTTTAATTAGATGCATATACGTATATTAGATGCATTTTATTTTTTTGTTCCTCTGCATGTGCCGAAATCATCAAAATCAATTTGCACCATCTACACATCAAGTTAACGTTCGAAACTCAAAATGGTGCATCTAAATGAATAGAAATGCATCTAATGCAAGTCGTTGCATCTCAAATATGTGATTTTAGTCACTTCTCACCACTTTTTATTTTAATTTACTTCTCACTGGATCCCTACTATATATATATATATATATATATATATATATATAAGCTGTGAAACTGTGCACGTTTCAGCAGCTGCTGAAGCTCACTTTCGAGGGCCTTCAGGTCTGATTGAGCCGAAGTGTAAAACTATAAAGTTGCTCGTAACGACGTTTTACATAAACCTGCCAAATTTCATAATTTTTGGACGTATAGATATTTTATTACGATTTATAAAAGTTGGAAACTTTTATAAAACATTTTCTGCATTCCTACACATAATAATACAAAGCTGTCAAGAAATTAAGATATGGTTTACGAGAATAGTGTTGGTTCGTTTTTAATAAAAATTTTGCGAAACATTTTAGAATCACTTATATAATATTTATACATGTTTTTAACTTTATAAATATTATTTTACAAAACAATTAGACTATTTATACGATAACATTATACGAATAATAAAAACGTTAAATCAAGTGTTTTTAACAAATAAATAAATTATTGGACAGACATACTATTTTTATTTTACGAGTACAAATACATGGATATTATTTAACAAATGAGATTTAAATATTGTTTCACTTTTAAATTAAACAATAAGTATTAGTTGGTGGTGTAACATTATAACTTGTGATGTGGTATTTATATTAAGTACTTACTACTCATACGACCTATAATTAATTAGGTTGCACTCGGGCACTTACGTGACGTTTTTCAAGCGTTTGATCTATTTTGTTGATTCATTTACTCGAGGTGAGTTCATAGCCCCACGTTTTACATTTATAATGATTTACAAGTTTTAGGGTGAGAAATATGCATTGGTTTACAATTGGACACAAGTGGACATTTTTACATTATGATTACGTGTTTGCCTAAGTAGCGATAACCCACTGAGCCCATTATCATGAGCTGTCATTTACTGAGTAAGCGCGAATGTTATAAATAGATCTATTTGGGATTGACCTCCCCGTTTGGGTGAGTAGCGCTCACTGTGCCGGTTTGTCAGACAACGGACGTATACCATGTCGGATGTTTCGGGTTGAACATCATCACGGGCAATGTAGGCAATTAATATTGCAATTCATACATGTCGAGCTTCAGTGTCATGAGCTTAGGGAAACGTAATTACGTTTTTGTGATGTTTGCATCTGTTGCATTATCATACACTTAGGAAATCTTGTGGTCCTAAATTATACATTTTACAAACCTATGAATTCACCAACATTATTTTTGACGTTTTAAAGCATGTTTTCTCAGGAGGTCAATGAGGTACACGACAAGGGATATATTGGTGGTCGTTATTTTGAAAGTCATGTGCATTAAAGATTTGGTCGCATTACATTTTGGGGAAATACTTGTTATGTGCTAAAATCTTTACCTTTTGAACTATGAACAAGTGAGGCTATGGGATTTTGTAACAAACAATTTGTTTAAATCTAATGTATCAGTTTTATGACTCTTTTTCAAGGTCGTTCTCATATATATCGTGTGCTATTGATCTATGAAGTAACGCTCTCATGACCCATATTCCGCTGCGACCCGATTTGGGGGTGTTACAGATTGGTATCAAGAGCCTAGGTTATAGAGAACCAGGTTTTCAAACATTGCATTCATACAAAGGGGTTTTCACGGGACATACATACACTAGTTGTTGCATTAGTTGGTTAGACTAGATGCATTCATGATTGATATACATATTTATAATAGATATTACATATATTACGATAAGAGTCTTATATTAATACTTATATAAGCTACATTTTAGTGTCATAGATTTTGTCCTGTCGGATTCAGAGAATTCCACGGTCACCTACACATCGATATACAGTGACTACGAGGAGCCATCAGACGTAGGCTCTCCAGGAATTGTGGTCTACGGATATGACGGATTACCGATGCACCCACCATATCTTGACTATGTGCTCGGACCTGAGCACTTACCATCTCCTGATTACGTGCCCGGTCCTGAGCACCCACCTTCACCTGTCTATGTACCATATGTTTCGAAGCCTGCATACCCAGAGTTTATGCAACCCGAGGATGATGTGTTTCTAAATGAGGAGCATCTACTGCCTGCTGTTGTCTCACCCACTGCTGATTCACCGGGTTATATTACCGAGTCTGATCCCGAGGAGGATCCGGAGGAGGATGATGAGGATTCTAAGGAGCATCCAGCTTATTATCTCGCTGACAGAGATGATGTTGATGGGGAGGAGTCCTCCGAAGACGTTGCTGGCGACAAGGAGGAGGACGAGGATGAGGAGGAGGAGGAGCACCTAGCTTCGGCCGACACTGTCCTACCACCCGCATATCGTACCACTGCCAGGATGTCTATCCGGGCTTAGACACCTATTCCATTCCCATCTGAGGCATAGGTTGATAGACTACTTGCCATACCTACTCTACCACCATCACCACTTACATCATACTCATCACCACTACTACGGATACCATCTCCACCACTACCAGTATCACCACCATTACATATATCACCCCCATTACTACCTGCTAGTCCTACTTATCCGTTAGGCTATAGAGCTGTCACCATCCGGTTGAGAGCCGAGTCACCATCTACTTCCCATACACTATCACTACCACCACCTATCGTACTTCTACGTACCAGAGCATCTATGGCTATGATGAGAGCTGCTGCACCATCTACTTATTGTTTAGCATCTCGATCAGAGACACCATCATCAGGGACATCACCAATTTTACCCATACCATTACCTACATCATCACCACCGTTGCTTCCGCCCTCTACTGACTATAGAGCGGATGTTCTCAATGTTATGTTACCACCTTGGAAGAGGTTGTGCATTGCTCCCGATCATAGATATAAGATCGCGAAGAGCTCATTTGTTCCTACTGCTAGGCCTACTAGGGATAGGCGCTCTCATGCTCGCACGGCTAAACTTATGGAGAGTGATGCTAGAGCTTCTCGTGAGGCGTGGGTACAGTCTATGGATGCCAGTGATACGGTACTTTCTGAGGTTAGAGCACTACCAACTATGGTTTTAGCACAACAAACTGAGATTGGAGATTTATAGGCAGCATACCGCAGACAACAAGCAAAGCTCGTAGAGGCACTGACTTTGCTGAGCACATTGCAGACTCGGATGGTAGCACTATAGAGTCAATAGAGACTTGCTAAGGATCCAGCACATCCTGATGTACTGGAGGAGGCCGGTAGTAGTTCTTAGATCTGGTTATGTCTTAGATATTTTGTATAGCCTACTAAGAATTATGGGTAACTCCTGGCTAGTAAGGCTCTAGGTTTTATTTTCATCTTGTAACCTAATGATAGTGATCATTTTGTAACCGAACCGGTCATGCATGGTTTCCAGATTATATATGGAATGGATGTATTATGTCATGTCTGTAAACGAAATTAGTATGAATGAATGTCGATTTAGCTACACCATTGTTAATTTCAATTATGTTGTATATTTCACTGTGTGATGTGATCTCACTTTACTTATTGTGTATATGTCATGTCGCGGTTATGATTGTATGAAATCTAATAGGTATTATATTTTCTTGTAATTTTGAAGAAAATGGCACCAAAGAATAAACCACAAGATCATCACCAGCCACAACAACCACCACCACTACCCCTGTGACTGATGCTCAACTTAAAACTCTAATTGCCCAAGGAGTAGTTGACGTGTTGGCATAACGTGAAGCCACCAGAAGCAGAAATGGCGAAGACAACCATGATTTAGGCAAGGGTGTAAGGACAATGGTTTGAAAGAATGGAGACTGTCTTTAATATCAGTAACTGTGCAGTTGAGAACCCAAATCAAGTTTTCCACTTGTACTCTTCTTGGAAGTGCTCTAACGTGGTGGAACGCCCACGTTAGGACGGTTGGTCACGATGTTGCGTATGTAATGACTTGGATAAACCTAAAAAAGATGATGACCGACAAGTACTGCCCAAGGGACGAGGTTAAGAAACTTGAGGTTGAGATGTGGAATTTGAAGGTTAAAGATACCGACGTGGTAAGGTACAACCAACGATTTTAGGAATTGGCATTGATGTGTGCTAGGATGTTTCCTGACGAGTCGGACAAGATCGAGAAGTATGTCAGTGGTTTGCCCGACATGATTCACAGAAGTGTAATGGCATCTAAGCCAAAGACCATGCAGGATGCAATCGAATTTGCAACTGAACTCATGGACAAGAAGATCAACACCTTTGCTGAACATCAGGCTGACAACAAAAGAAAGTTTGATGACACTTCTAAGAACAATCAGAACCAACAATAACAAAACAAGAGGCAGAACACTAGTAGAGCCTACACTGTACGGTCTGGTGAGAAGAAACCTTACAAAGGATCTAAACCTCTGTGCTCGAGATGCAACTATCACCATGACGGTCAGTGTGCTCCAAAATGCCATAAGTGCAACAGAGTTAGCCATCTGGCCTGTGACTGTAGGAGTACTACAAATGTTAATACTGCTAACAACCAAAGGGACAATAGGTCAGGTCAAAAAGCTACTTGCTTTGAGTGCGGAGCCCAAGGACATTTCAAGAGGGAGTGTCCAAAACTAAAGAACAACAACCGAGGCAACCCAGTTGGGAATGGCAATGCTCCAGCAAAAGTGTGTGCAGTAGGCCATGCAGGGACAAACCCAGACTCAAACATCATCACGGGTATGTTCTTCTAAACAACCGCTATGCATCTATCATATTCGATACTGGTGCAGATAGGAGTATTGTGTCTACTGCATTTAGCTCCCAAATTGATATCACACCAACTACCTTAGATCATTATTATGATGTTGAACTAGTTGACGGGAGAATAATTAGGCTAAACATTACCATTTGGGATTGTACATTAAACTTCTTAAATCATCCATTCAATATCGACTTAATGCCCGTAGAACTTGGTAGTTTTGACGTCGACGCTATATTTGGTATGGATTGTGTTTAGCAAAGCAAGTTACAAGCTCGTCATTGTTTGTGCCACCGAGAGGGGGGTGGAAAAATCGGTTCGTATTCCCTAGGATAATGACAAAACGTTTCTGATTGTATTTTCATTAGGTGACGGAACAGCCACGGCGGAAAATGAGACTCGTCATTGAACATAATTCATGCACTATAAAACCCAAAAATATTTGCTTCGTGTTGATAGAAAGGGTCTAATACGTCTGTCTTTCTTGGCACCATGTTACTACAAATTGTAGACTGGAGGACAAGTTTACGAGGGGGGGGGGAAAAGTGGAAAAAAGAGAGGGTGGGGCAATAAAGGCGAATCAGGAGAGAAGCGGTTTGAGGTTTCTAAATGTACCTTTCGTTCAATCATTTTCCTTAAAGTAATTTACCCGGAGGACTTTGCCGGGTCTCCACCCATACGAACCTCCGACCAAAAAAAGTGGATGTGATAAATATTCTGATCAGATCTTGTTAAAGGGATTGACTGCACCTGTTGCAAAGATGTTCCTGTATTTGTTTTTCTCCTGCATGGTATTGTTTGATATGGGTATGTGTTATGTTCATTAGAGCTTGGTTTAATTTTTTAGGATTTATGGCAGTTTACTGTAGTAAATAAAGTCACTCAAACCTGCGGGAGCCCGGCTTCGTTTTGTCTGGTTGAGTAGATAGGATGGTTTAGTTCTTGATTTTGATTAGACTTACTAAGAAATGAACAAGAGTTGACGTGGGTTGTTGAGTTATAACTTTCTCCATAAGGTTTCGTAACGGTGCGTGTGTGGAGATAGACATTGGAGACCTGACTGGTTGGCGTAAGTTTGTTAATAGTCGTTGATGGTAGTGCTGATATGGGCTTTCGCATGTAGTTAATTGTAGTCTTGATATTACAAGACGGCATCCAAGAAACTCGAATTTGGTCATTTCTGATGTTCCTAGTTTTGATCAACTACAAGGATTGAGCATTTATTCTAAGATAGACTTGCGACCAGGTTATCATTAGCTTCGAGTACGTGAAGAAGATATTCCGAAGACGGCATCCAGAACTCGATATGGTCATTACGAGTTCCAAGTTATGCCATTTGGTTTGACGAACGCACCGGCGGTATTTATGGATCTCATGAACCACGTGTGCAAGCCATATTTGGATAAGTTTGTGATTGTCTTTATTGACGATATCCTCATCTATTCAAGGAATAAGAAGTAACATGAAGAACATCTTAAGGCAATTCTGGAATTGCTTAAGAAAGATGAGTTGTACGCTAAATTCTCTAAATGTAAATTTTAGATTCCCAAGATACAATTTCTCGGCCACGTGATTGATAGTCAAGGCATTCATGTGGATCCCACCAAGATCGAATCCATAAAAGATTAGGCATCTCCTAAAACACCAACGAAGATTCGTTAATTTTTAAGTCTTTCTGGGTATTACCGAAGATTCATTGAAGGATTTTCGAAGATTGCCAAGTCAATGACCAAGCTTACTCAGAAAGGAGTTAAGTTTGATTGGGGTGACAAGGTAGAAGCAGTGTTTCAACTGATTAAGCAGAAGTTGTGTAGTGAACCAATTTTGGCTTTACCTGAAGGAAGCAAATATTTTATCGTATACTGCGATGCTTCGATCAAAGGTTTGGGCGCTGTGTTGATGCAAAGAGAGAAGGTGATTGCTTATGCATCACGCCAATTGAAAATTCATGAGAAGAACTATACGACTTATGATTTGGAACTTGGAGCAGTAGTGTTTGCTCTAAATATTTAGAGATACTGTTTGTACGGAACCAAGTGTACGGTGTTCACAGATCACAAGAGTTTACAACACATTCTTGATCAAAAGGAGCTAAACATGAGGAAACATCGTTGGTTAGAGTTTCTCAGCGATTACGACTGTGAAATACGTTACCACCCGGGGAAAGCAAATGTAGTGGCCGATGCCTTAAGCCGTAAAGAACAGAATAAACCATTATGGGTTCGAGCCTTAGTCATGACTATTTGTTTGAATCTCCCTAAGAAAATTCGGGAAGCTCAAATAGAGGCACAAAAACCAAAGAATCTCAAAAACGAAGATGTAGGAGGTATGATCAGGAAGGATATACCTAAAGAGAAGTTGGAACCCCGCGCCGACGGAACACTATGCTTAAATGGCATGAGTTAGTTACCCTGTTATGGCGATTTGAGGACTGTGATCATGCACGAGTCCCACAAGTCAAAATACTCTATTCATCCGGGTTCTGACAAGATGTATTAAGACATGAAAAAGCTATATTGGTGGCCCAATATGAAGGCCAACATCGCCACCTATGTTAGCAAATGTTTGACATGTGCTAAGGTCAAGGCTCAACACCAAAGGTCATCGGGTTTGTTGGTGCAACTCGAGATACCTCAATAGAAGTAGGATAATATCACTATGGATTTTATCACGAAGCTTCCTAAGTCGTCACAAGGTTATGACACCATTTAGGTAATTGTTGACCGACTTACTAAATCCGCAATCTTCGTACCAATAAGGGAAACTAATCCTATGGAAAAGTTGGCAAGAATGTACATGAAAGAGGTAGTCACGAGGCATGGGATACCTGTCTCAATCATTTATGATATCGACCCTAGGTTCGCATCAAATTTTTGGAGGTCACTTCAGAAGGCCTTGGGTACAAATTTAGATATGAGTACTGCATACCACCCGTAAACAGAAGGACAAAGCGAGAGGACTATTCAAACTCTCGAGGATATGATGCGTGCTTGTATGATCGACTTTGGAAAGGGTTGGGTTAACCATTTGCCATTAATTGATTTTTCATATAACAATAGTTATCATGCTAGCATCAAGGCTGCACCATTTGAGGCACTTTACGGTCGAAAGTGTAGTTCACCTGTTTGTTGGGCCGAGGTTGGAGAAGTTCAACTCACTGGTCCATAAATAGTTCAAGAGACGACCGAGAAGGTCATTCAGATCAAGCAACGAATTCAAGCCACTCGTGATCGACAAAAGAGTTACCCCGATTTAAAGCGTAAGTCGATGGAATTTCAAGTTGGAGATAGAGTTATGCTCAAGGTTTCGCCTTGGAAAGGAGTAGTACGTTTTGGCAAATGGGGGAAGCTAAACCCCATATATGTTGGACCTTTCAAAGTGTTGGAAAAGGTTAGAGCCATTTCTTACAAGCTTGAGCTTCCTCAAGAGCGTAGCAGGGTTCATAATATGTTTCATGTATCTAACTTGAAGAAGTGCTATGCCGACGAACCATTAGCCGTTCCGTTGGGTGGACTCCATATTGATGACAAGCTTTATTTTTTCGAGGAACCAGTAGAAATCATGGATCGTGAAGTTAAACTATTGAAACAAAGCTGTATCCTAATTGTCAAGGTTCGATGGAACTCTAGGAGGGGTCATGAGTTCACATGGGAACGTGAAGATCAATTCCGGAAGAAGTATCATCACCTCTTCACAAAGACCGCACTGTCATCAAATGCCGCGTCTTAAGCCTTGGGGACAAGGCTCATTTAACGGGGGAAGACTATAACACTCCGTGTTTTCAGGTCACTTATGATGTCAATTATTTCACTATTTATTTTTAGTCTCGTACGCGTTTGCTTTTAATTTTAATCGTTAAGTTAAATCGCGTAAGATAAAATTTATCATTCAACATAAACGGGCATCAAATAATTAAATGTTTACGTCAAGCAAGTGTTAGATAATTATTTGGAGGATGATTATTAACTTTGCACATTTTATTTTTATTGGTTACGTAAAGTGTTTACGTTTCGCGATAAAATATGTTTAGGCATTCCCGGAACCACCAAAATTTATCTACGCTTCAACAAATACCCATTATTATACCCAATGCTCAAAGTTTTATAAACTTCACCCACATTTACCATATAGTCCTAATTCTACATAAAAGAATTAAACCAAGACATACGATTTACAAGTTATACCTTTATACTTAAACTTACCAACTTATAACTTCAAGTTATGCAAGATATTTCTATAAAAGATCAAAAACACATCTAGCACTCTCCCTAATTTCAGATGATAAGTAGTCCCAAGGGGACATAGAGCACACCAATTACCAACTTGAACTTGTACAACATAAGCCTCATTAAACCTTAGTACATGACTAGTTATCTTGACCAAAAGACTTCTATGTTTTGATCATCTTGTCTTAGACTTTCTATAAGTGGTCTTGACTAGTCCAAGGTAGTATTTAAAGATGTATAACTAGAAGAGATATCTCACACACTCATTTTACTTAAGCAAAAAGTTCAAAACTCTCTCTTGTCTCTCCCTCTAGCCCACGGCCAAAAACAAACACCCTACATAATTCATACAATTTTATTTACCACATATACAAGTGATCTAACATCAAATCTAAGGTATTACAAGAAGGTTTGAAGGTTTGGATTAGCATTTATAAGGGTTTATTAGGAAAGGTTAAGATTAGGATTTTCTTTGGAATTAGGGTTTTTAAGTCTTGGAAGCTTGGGTTTAATATCTAAACTAGGGTTTAGGTCTTGGTGTTCATCATATTACTTCATATTAAAGTCATCTAAAACTCTTAAACTCTTTACATTTATAATTTTATGTCTATATATCCTTTATGTTGTAAATCACCATCTAAGAAACATAATAAGATGTAAAATGGTTTTTATTCTTGTTTATGGTTTGAAATACTTTCACATGTGATATATTGATGTTATTCTCATGTTATAAAGCAATTATATACATTATACAAGTGATGATTAATTTATAACAAGTAAATATAAATTAATGGTATAAAAGTTACTTATTAATGATTATAAACAAATAAGTATGTAGACTTGTTGATCTTGTGATTCTTGGACATATTATTGGACTTATACATTAGAGGACTATAAATATACACAAGGGCGTGTATTGATCACATTAGAGGACTTGTAATATTTCACTTATGCAAAAAAGTGTGTAAAAATAAGTTAAAACAATTTTTATGCAAGAACTCCAAACTTTTCCCTAAATAATCCATACAAATTTTTCTAGCAAGTATACAAGTATTCTAGCATCATACCTAAGACATTCAAAGGTGTATTGAAGGTTTGGATTAGCATTTACAAGGGTTAATTAAGAGAGGTTCAAGATTAGGGTTTCATTGGAAGTTAGGGTTTTATAGTCTTGGAAGCTTGGGTTTTGAATCTAAACTAGGGTTTAGATCCTGTTACTCTTCATCACACTTCATCTTAAGGTCATCTAAAAACCTTACACTCTTTACATTTGTGATTTTATGTGTATATGATGTTATATAGTAAATCACATTAGGATAATATTTAACATGGAAAATAGGATTTTTTCAATTGATCAGGTTTGAAGATATACTTTGTCATATGTATATTGATGTTAAGAACATATGGTAATGGAAGTAAAAACATTATACAAGTATGGGTCAATTTATAAAAGTATATATAAAATAATTGTTTAAAAGTTTATTTATGGAAGTTTATGGATAAACAAATGTGAGCACTTGATATTCTTGGACAACTTATGGACTAGAGGACCTTAAGTATATGGTACTTGTAGTATAAGTGTTGTAGAGGACTTGTAACAAAGTTACTAAACTAAAAACTTACAAAACCAAGTTTTAAACACATTTTAACCAAAATATCCAAACATTCTGTTTTAATTATGAAAATAAGGTATTTATTTACATTTTAATATAATACTACATGTCATACACGATCGTAGGCATAAAGAGAACTAGAAAATAATAAACGAGTATAACGAATAAGATACGTCGATTTGAAATAGTTTTACGGATAATAAATACTTTTATAAATAGAAATTTATATTATAAAACACTTATTACTTTTCACATCTGATAAAAATATATAATTATTTTTCACAGAAAGTATATATTTTTAGGATTCCAAAACATTAAGATTCATAATTATTTGATCAATAACGAAGGAGTTATGGATTTTTCACGTTTACAATAATAAATACTTTTATCAAAATAATTTTATAAAAATAAAGTACTATTCATCTCAAAAACATTTTGGAAAATATTTTAAATAGATAAAAATTTTAATTACGAAGAAGTGCTCGAAAGAATCACAAAAATCGGAGTTAAAACGAATAAGATATGACTTTTACGAGATTATGACAATTAAATTTATAAAAATAATTTTATAAAATTTATGAACAGTAAAAATAATTAAAATGTAATTTTTTGATATGTCTTTTAAATACGAGAGCGTGGACATAAAAAACGTTCAAAACGGACTTAAAACGAGAAAGTTACGTCATTTTTACTAATGTAATATTCATAAACATTTTAACTTTATAAATATTATTTCTTGAATACAATTAGATGGTGATGTAGTTATATAGAATTATATATATACGGTATTAGTTATGTTAAATACAATAGACTCATACGAGCGGCCTATAATCAATTAGGTTGCACTCGGACACTTACGTGACGTTTTTCACGCATCTGATATATTTTGTTGATTCATTTACTCGAGGTGAGTTCATAGCCCCATGTTTTTATGATTTCTATGATTTAAAAGTTTTGGGGTGAGAAATATGCTTTGTTTTACAATTGGACACACGTGGATATTTTTACATTATGATTACGTGTTTGCCTAAGTAGCGATAACCCATTGAGCCCATTATCATGAACTGTCAATTACTGAGTGAGCGCGAATGTTATAAATAGATCTATTTGGGATTGACATCCCCATTCGGGTGAGTCATGCTCACTGTGCCGGTTTACCGGACAACGGACGTATACCATGTCGTATTTAGGATGTTGCGGGTTTGAACATCATCACGGGCAATGTTGGCAATTTATATTGCAATTCATTTATGTCGAGCTTCAGTGTCATGAGCTTAGGAAAACGTAATTACATTTTCTTGATGTTTGCATCTGTTGCATTATCATACACTTGGGAAATCTTGTGGTCCTACATTATACATTTTGCAAACCTATGAATTCACCAACATTTGTTGACGTTTTAAAGCATGTTTTCTCAGGAGGTCAATGAGGTACAAGGCAAGGGATACATTGGTGGTTATATTTTGGAAGTCATGTGCATTAAAGATTTGGTTGCATTACATTTTGGAGAAATATTTGTTATGTGCTAGAATCTTTGTATTTTGAACAACGAACAAGTGAAGCTTCGGGCTTTTGTAACAAATAATTTGTTAAATCCAATGCATCGGTTTTAAACGACTTTTAAATGGTCGTTCTTATATATATCTTGTGCTATTGATCTATGAAGTAACACTCTCAGACCCATATTCCGTTGTGACCTAATTTGGGGGTGTTACACCAAAGCCCGAGGTTAAAGTTTAAGAAAAGATTATGAAAGCCGAGGTTGTTGATGAACACATTGAGAAAATCCAAGATCTTCAAAATTATAAACAACAAGAAGATAAAATTTCAACTTCATTGTTTGAAACAACAAATAAAGTTGGTACTTTGAAGACTTGTGAAGAAATTTTGAGTTTTAATGATGATGAAGATGTGAAGGGTTTTAGTTTTGAGCTAAAAAAGGATTTCGAATGCGTCCATAATTTAAACATTAGTGATTTAGATTGTGGGTTAATTTTAAGGATGATTATCAAAAATCAAATTAAGTTTTCAATGATAAACAAAGAAGCTATTTTTATTACAATTGAAAAATTGGTGGGCGTTGATAAGGAGCACACAACTTGATGTTTTGGGTCATGGACTGATTGTTGGGAGTATGGTAGACATGTTAAAAATATGAAGGTTTTCGAGTGGATGTGAAGCGCAAATTTATTGAAGATAAGGTTCGTCGTAAGGGGTTCGATGTTGTTGATGTTCAATTACCTGAGATAAACATGCTAAAAAGTTCCAACACAATGGTTGAGACATTCCATATGTTTATAATAAATAGAGTGATACAAGTCACATAGATGGTTAATTTTTTAGACACCCATAAGTGTAATATTTGCAACGAGTACAATTATATATGGAAAACGTATTAATTTTAGCGTCTAAGCTCATGGCACCGAGGCCTTGAGGAAAGGACTTAGGCAATAATATATCAGAATAGCATACAGTTGGAAAAACATTTTATGGTTTAAGCATGTATCCCCCTCACGAGTTTATGAAATATTAAAGAGATTTAAAAGTGAGGCTATGAACTCACCTTAACAATATAGGGAAATCTGATTGATGGCAAAATATATCAAGTAAAAGTAAACGGCTTTCTTCACGACGCAACCAGGGGTTATGTCGAAGTCTTAGTGTGGATAGTTATGTTTTCAAAACTTCATAAAGTTAACGTAAATCTTGATTTATTAAAATAATGTATCGTTGTTTTTTGGGCTATCATAATCCAGAAGAGGCCATGTAAGTATCGGTTGAGGAGCCAGGGCACTATAAAAATCGTAAACCCAGCAAACTCGTCAAAACAAAAACTCAAATGAAACCCTTCATATGAAATTCCCTAGTAACGTGATACGATAAGATTTTAAGTTTCTTCAAAAGCTAGTCGATGATAAGTTACGTTAAATATATAACGAATAAATGCGTCGATTTATGATTGAATTAACGATTAAATGTATCGGTTTAATAAAATGAAACGAGTTTTATTATATTAAATATATTTTTATAATTATATAAAAATATTATATTTTATATTTTGTAAGTTTCTAAATTAGCAAGATAACCCTTGGTTTATAAACCTTAACAACTTTAGTCCTTTATTTAAAAGTATACATAATTTAAATAAACCTTTAACTTTGAAAACTTGGCAAAATATGCCTTAATTGTAAAACTTTAGAATAAGAATTTTCATTCAGAAGAGCCACAGCATCATTCACCCTTTTAGTTAAAAAATTTCAAAAGGTTCGTTATATAACACCTAATAGTACCCCTTGCATGGAAATATTTGCAAAACAAGTCTAAAATCTAAAAAAGGAAAGGCCATGCAAAAGCTTATTTAATTTAGGAGTCTAAATAATATTTTGCAGGTTGCAGGTTATAGCTTATTAGAAAAAGGCTAAAATAAGATTTTTATAACGGTACAAAAGTTTATAAAAAAAAAAATATAAAAAATAGGATCGTTATTTAGCTAGAAAAATCAAAAACGGGAAAAACGAAAACAAAACGGGAGGAAACGGCACGACGAACGAAAAGTGGAAAACGGGTCGTTTTTTTTTTTTTTTTTTTTTTTTTATTTAATTTACGGGATTATCCATAACCACCCCCCCTGGTAAGAGGCTACCAACGCATAACCCACTCGCGATTCCAACTCCGCTCTTAAGAGACTCATGAACCATCTACTACCGACTCTAAGCTTATGAAACAAGATCTCTTAAGGCAACCTTGAGCTCAAAATGAATAAACAACAATATGAAAATAAAATTGAAAATAAAATATAAGGGTCAAAACAAACTGTGGGTTTTTTCTTTTCCTTCCTTTCTCCCCCCCCTTCCCCCTTACCCCCCCCTTCCTTCCTCGCTATCCCCCCCCCCTGGTTCGTAACGCCTAGTAACGAAAGAAACGACTTCAAGGCTTATTAGTTTTTCGTTTGTCCTTGCTTCTTGGCTTTCTCATTCCTGAGCTTGGGACTCTCCTCTTTTTCTCTTTACTTTCCTTGATCTGATTTAGAACTTCCATTATGATTAGAGTATATTAGTTTTTTTGATGTGTGGATTGAAAGGGGTGTGGAGTTATTGGCTTATTTAATTAGGGCTCCAAGAACCTTTGGGCCGAAGTTTGCTAGTTTTGGCTTGAGTGGTCAAGCCTACTTAGATGATTCATGGTAGCTAGTATGATGAAAATACGAAGGGCTACGAATTGTAGCACGGAGGGAAAGGTGTTGAAGGGGTGATTGGATGCTAACGGCTAAAGACGAGAGCAACAAGGAGGTGATGTAGCAAAGCTTGGAGGCTAATGAAAAGAATAGCAGGTGCTTTAAGCTACATTGGGTGGCTACTCTTGGTGAGTATAGTGGTGCATGGTTGGTTCTTTGGAGTTTATAAATGGGTCAAAATGGAGCACAAAATGGCACAAGGGTTGGGTTTTAGGGGGGCTCGATTTAGGGTTTTGGACTTTTAGATTGAGTTAGGGTTAGGGTTTAGGATAGATTAAGATTAGTGTTAGGACTGAGATTAGGGCTTAGGATTAAGGTTTAGGGCTTAGTTTTAGGTTTAAGGGTTTAATTTTTTTGATTACAAGTAAAATTATGGATTTTAAGGTTTTATTTTAGGTTTAAGGTGTTTAGATTAGGGTTTTTAGGATGAATTAAATGGTTTTGGGTTTAAGGTTTAAAAGTCATGCATTAAGTGCTTGTACCTTGTACTAAAGTGGTAGTAAGAAACCAAAGTGATTTAGGAGGTAAAATGACCTAATTTGACTTTCTTGCATTATTGACTTATACATTGAGCTTTAGAAAGTTGTAACTTGATTAAGGAGGGAAAAGATATTCAAATGTTGTGTATTGATACTTGTACACATGCTTTAAAGGCTTGTACATTATGTTTATATGTATACATTACATATAATTGGGGTTTTGATATAAACGTTAACGTTTAATGCTTGTTTTGAAATAACGTTTTGAAAAGTACGTTAAATGGATAATGTACTTGGTAAAATGATATTAAGATATAGACTTGACATATTAGGATGTTTACATGCTATAAACATAGATAGAGATGGCATTGATAGAGGTTGCGTGAGCTCGTTTACTTTAGAGATCAAATTATGTTTGCAATAATGAATAAAGCAAAATGTTCCCTGGAATAAAGTGGTAATATTAATAGATGGATATTACAATGCATCTAATTTAATAGATAGATATTTACATTGATGAAAATTGCGGGTTGTTATATAAGGCATTGATCGACCAAGGCGTTGCCGATGCATTGGCAGCACGTGACGTTGACAGAAGCATGAATGGAGATGACAGCCATAATTCGGGAACGGGTGTAAGGAGACAAGCTCCTCTTGCTCATGAGTGCACTTATCCAGACTTCATAAAATGTAAACCCTTATATTTTAAAGGTACTAAAGGAGTTGTCGAATTGACTCATTGTTTGAAAAATGAAACTGTTTCCCGTTATAAGCAACTCACTGTGGAAAACCAAATCAAAGTTTAGCACTGTACTCTTTTTGGAAGTGTTCTAACGTGGTGGAACGCTCACCTTAGGATGTTGGTCACGATGTTGCGTATGCAATGACCTGGACAAACTTGAAAAAGATGATGACCGACAAGTACTGCCCAAGGGGCGAGATTAAGAAGCTTGAGGTTGAGATGTGGAACCTAAAGGTTAAGGGTACCTATGTGGTAGGCTATAACCACGTTTTCAGGAACTGAATTGATGTGTGCTAGATGTTTTTCCTGAAGAGTCGATAAGAATCGAGAAAAATATCAGTGCTTTGTCCCGACATGATCACCGAAAGTGTAATGGCAAATAAGCAAAGACAATGGC
The DNA here is from genome assembly GCA_026074375.1 of Tanacetum coccineum. Lineage (NCBI taxonomy): Eukaryota > Viridiplantae > Streptophyta > Magnoliopsida > Asterales > Asteraceae > Tanacetum > Tanacetum coccineum. The sequence continues at coordinate 28,397 of BQNB010005686.1, forward strand.
AAGATGCAATTGAATTTGCACTAAACTCATGGACAAAAAAATAGCACTCTTGTTCACGTCAAGCTAGATTAAGAGGAAAACTCGATAACATTAATCAAGCTCAACAACAACCTCCCAAGAAGCAAGGTGTGGCTATAGCTTATACCGCTGGGTCTAGTAAGAGGAAGGAGTATGCTGGAACTCTACCATTGTGCAACAAGTGCAAGTTTCATCATAATGGCCAGTGCACTGTAAAGTGCGCAAATAGCAAGAGAGTTGGCCACTTGACCCGAGGACTGAGGATTCCTGCGCTAACTAACAATCAAAGAAACCTCACTTGCAATGAATTGGAATCAAGGCACTACAAAAAGTGATTTCCCGGAATTGAAGAACCGAAACCATGAAAACCAAGCTGAAAGTACTGAAGCATGTGGAATGGTGTATGCCTTAGGAGGAGGAGAAACTGACCAAGACCCTAACAACATTAAAGATGAGATCGAAGCTTAAAAGAGAAAGTTGTCTCGCTTTGCCTAGTGAACCCTGAAGGTGAACTATCTGAGACTTTATCACCTTTAGGAATTCTCGTTGATGTTTCCAATGTACTGAATGACTTCCAGTATCGATCAAATAACTTATAAAGAAAACGTTTAATTCAACTTTACTCTCTCAATAAATTTTTTATAACAAACTCACACCCACAATTATTATAAATTATAGCCCAACAAATTTTGACGAAAATGAGCATCGCATCGTTAGCCCTACAAAGATATAGCTTGAATCCACCATGTATAATTTTCAGGAAAGGACATGCCTATGTAGAGCGTAGTCACCTTAAAACTCTTGTCCAAAAACAATTTTCTATTTATATTAAGTTTTGTGTGTGTACTCATAAAATGGATTTATCACGAGGAACCAAACTAATAATCGCAAAAAAAATAAAAAAAATTAACCAACACGTTAAGCTGAAGGGAACGAATAAGCCCCTTAGAAACCGAGCCTTGGTGTTAGGATCTGTAACTAGATAGATCTTCTAGCCTTCGAGATTGTATAGTACTTATGTAATCACAAGTAAATACGTGAGAGACTCTATTAATCGTTTATGCGGAAATTAAACAATGTAATATAAAGAAGAATAAATATAAACAATGATCCTCTATGGATCTTTCTATTGATAATAAACTGTTTTGTGATATGTAAATCGATGTCAAACCCTAATGCTAAAGGTTTCTTTTATAGAGAAGAAACCCTAAATTGCTAAACAAGATTCCTAAAATTGCGTAAGAGATATACATCAATCTCTTCCTAATTTATCTCATTCCTATCTTTATGAGATAACTCTAGAATATATCTATAAATTACATTAATTACGTCTATAACTAAGATCAGCATATTCGCTAAATCTTCAAAGCAGAAATGAAAAACATGTCTGCAGGGGGGGGGGGGGGGGGGGCGCTCAACAACACAACCGAGAACAGAGGAGGAAAAAGAGAGAGTCATGTTAACATTTCTCATGATCAGATATGCGAATATGCGAATCTTAGTTATAGACGTAATTAATGTAATTTAAGATATATTATAGATTTTATCTCATAAAATAGAATGAGATAAATTAGGAAGAATTATGTATATCTCTTGACGCAATTTTTAGGAAAATCTTGTTTAGCAATTTAGGGTTTCTCTCTATAACAAAACCTATAGCATTAGGGTTTTCACACCGATTCACAATCACAAAACAGTTTTATTATCAATAAAAGATCCATAGAGGATCATTGCTTAGTTATTTTCCTTTATATTAAATGTTTAAGTTTCCCGAATAAACGAATAAAGAGTCAATCACGTATTTACTGTGATTACATAAGTACTATACAATCTCTAAGCTAGAAGACAATCTAGTTACAGATCCAAAACCAAGGCTCGGGTTTTCCTTAAAGTGGCCTTATTCGTTACCCTTCAGCTTAACCGTGTTGGTTTAATTTTGTTTATTTTTTTTGCGAATTATTAGTTTGGTGCCTCGGATAAATCCTTTTAAAATGAGTACACACACAAAACAATAATAAAACTAGAAAATTGATTCTTGACAGCTAAGTTTTGAAGGTGACTAACTCATCACATACATGGTCCTTCCTGAATTATACATAGGTGATCAGGCCAAGTATATTTGAGGGCTAACGATGCGATGCTCATTTTCGTCAAAATTATGTTATAATTTCATAATAATGTGGGTGGAATTGTAGAAAAATTTATAAGAGAGTTAAAGTAGAATTAACCGTTTTCATTAATACGTTAATTTGATAGATACTAAATCATTCATACCATGAAAATAACAACGAGAACAAAATTCCCCCTAAGGAGAATAAAGTCTAAGATAGTTCCAACTTAGGGTTCACTAGGCAAAGCGAGACAACTTTCTCTTTTAAGCTTCGATCTCATCTTTAATGTTGTTAGGGTCTTGGTCGGTTTCTCCTCCTCCTAAGGCATACCATTCCACATGCTTCAGTACTTTCAGCTTGGTTTTCATGGTTTCGGTTCTTCAATTCCGGGAAATCACTCTTGTAGTGCCCTTGATTCCCATATTCATAGCAAGTGAGGTTTCTCTGATCTGTTATAAGCACAGACTCCTACAGTCTCAGGTTCAAGTGCCAGACTCCTCTGCTATTTGCGCACTTTAACAGTGCACTGCCATTATATGAAACTTGCACTTTTGCACAATGGAGAGTTCCAGCATACGCCTTCCCTCTTACTAACCCGGCGGTATAAGCTATCGCCTCCACCTTGCTTCCTTGGGAAGAGTTTGTAGTTGAGCATATTAATGTTATCGAGTTTCCTCTTATTCTCAGCTTGACGTTCAGCAAGAGTGCTGATCTTTTTGTCCATCAGTTTAGTTGCAAATTCAATTGCATCTTGCATTTCTTACCAGGCTTATAATGCCCATTAACACTTCGTGAATCAAGGTCGGCAAAAGCAACTGACATATTTCTCGATCTTATCCGACTCTTCAGGAAACATCCTAGCACACATCAATGCCAGTTCCTGAAAACGTTGGTTATAGCCTACCACATCGGTACCCTTAACCTTCAGGTTCCACATCTCAACCTCAAGCTTCTTAATCTCGCCCCTTGGGCAGTACTTGTGTCATCATTTTTTCAAGTTTTTGTCCAGGTCATTGCATACGCAACATCGTGACCAACATCCTAAGGTGAGCGTTCCACCACGTTAGAGCACTTCCAAGAAGAGTACAAGTGGCAAACTTGATTTGGTTTTCCACAGTGCAGTTGCTTATACGGAACACAGTTTCCTCCATTCTTTCAAACCACTGAGTCAATTCACAACATCCCTTTAGTACTTAAAATATAGGGGTTTACATTTCATGAAGTCTGGATAAGTGCACTCACGAGCAAGAGGAGCTTGTCTCCTCTCCATACACCCGGTCTCCCGAGAATTAAGGCTGTCATCTCCATTCCCATCTTCGTCAACGTCACGTGCTGCCATGCATCGCAACGCCTTGGTCGATCAATGCTTATATAACAACCCGCAATTATCACATCAATGTAAATATCTATCTATTAAATTAGATGCATAGTATTATCCCATCTATATATAATACCAAAATTTTTTTACAGAAATTTTTGCTTTACTCATTATAGCAACATAATTTTGCATCTCTAAATTAAACGAGCTCACTCAACCTCTAAGCAATGCCATCTCTTCTATATTTAGCATGGACACACCTATATGTTCCAAGTCAATATCTTAATATCATTTTTACCAAGTACATTATCCATTTAACGTACTTTTCAAAACGTTATCTCAAAACAAGCATTAAACGTTAACGTTTATATCAAAACCCCAATTATATGTAATGTATACATATAAAATGAATGTACAAGCCTTTAAAGCATGTGTACAAGTATCAATACACAACATTTGAATATCTTTTCCCTCCTAAATCAAGTTACAACTTTCTAAAGCTCAATGTATAAGTCAATAATGCAAGAAAGTCAAATTAGGTCATTTTACCTCCTAAATCACTTTGGTTTCTTACTACCACTTTAGTACAAGGTACAAGCACTTAAAGGCATGACTTATTTTAAACCATTAAACCCAAAACCCTAATTCATCCTAAACCCTAATCTAAAACCTTAAACCCTAAAAATAAAACCTTAAACCATAATTTTACTTTTAATCAAAAACTAAACCCTAAACCTAAAACTAAGCCCTAAACCTTAATCTTAAGCCCTAATCTCAGTCCTAACACTAATCCTTATTCTATCCTAAACCCTAACCCTAACTCAATCTAAAAGTCTAAAACCCTAAATCGAGCCCTAAACCAACCCGTGACCCATTTTGCTCCATTTTGACCCATTTTTAAACCCAAGCAACCAACCAAGCACCACTATGACTCCACCAAGTTAGCCACCAAGACTTACAAGCACCTCTATGCTTTTTCTTACCACCAAGCTGCTACATCACCTCCTTGTTTCTCCTTCTTTAGTCCGTACAATCCAAATCACTCCCTCTTCACACCTACACTCTCTAGCTACAATTCTAGCCCTTAGTATTCATCATACTAGCTACCATGAATCATCTAAGTAGGCTTGACACTAAGCAAACTAAAAAACTTAGGCACAAAGGCTTCTTGAGCCCTATATAAGCCAAACTCCACACCCCTTTCAAATCACACATCAAAAACTCATATACTCATAAATGGAGTTCTAAATCAGATCAAGGAAAGTAAAGAGAAGTCCCTAAGCTCAGAATAGAAGCCAAGAAGCAAGAAAAACGAAGCCTTGAAGTCGTTACTAGGCGTACGAACCAGAAAACCCCATTTTGACCCATTTTAGCTCAAGTATGCCTAAGATCTTGTTTCATAAGCTTATATTCTGTATTATAATGTTCATGATACTCTTAAGATCATATATGAACTCTTGTTTGAAGCTTTGAATCCTCAAACCCATGTGTTTTTTTATTAAAACCCTAAAAACGACCGTTTGTTACTAGCTAACGAATCCTTTTTTTTAAACTTTGTTACGTTATAAAATCTTATTTTAGCTTATTTCAATAACTTAACCTGCAATTTATTAATTTAGAATCCTAAAATAAGCTTGCATGGCCTTTTAGACTTGTTTTGCAAATATTTCCATGCATAGGGGTATATAACGTAACTTTCTGCAATATATAACTAAAAGGGCTGAAAAATTGTCAAATTACTAAAAGTTATAACTATAAGGGACCTATTTTGCCAAGTTCAAAGTTTAAAGTTTAAATTAAATTTACTTTATACATAAAGAGGACTAAAGTTGTAAAAGTTTATTAACCAAGGGTATATATCTAATTTTGAAAACTTAAAATATAAAATATAATATTTTTATATAAATTATAAAATATAATATTACTTATGATAAAACTCGATTTTATTAAAACCCGATACATTTATCGTTATTAATCATAAATCGACGCATTATTTCGTTATATATTTAACGTAACTTATCATCGACTAGCTTTTGAAGAAACTTAGAAATCTTATCGTATCACGTTACTAGGGAATTTCATATAAGGTTCATTTGAGTTTTTGTTTTGACGAGTTTGCTGGGTTTACGATTTAAAGTGCCCTGGCTCCTCAAACGATACTACATGGCCTCTGGATTATGATAGCCCAAACAACGATACAATATTTTAATAAATCAAATATATACGTTAAACTTTATGAAGTTTTGAAACATAAACCATCACACTAAGACTTGACATATCACCCCAGGTTGCGTACAAAGCCGTTACTTACTACGAATATACTTTTTGCCATCAATCAGATTTACCCTATATTGTTTAGGTAGTTTTCATAGCCTCACTTTTAAATCTCTTTAATATTTCATAAACCCGTGAGGGGGATACATGCTTAAACCATAAAATGTTTTTCCAACTGTATGCTATTCTGATATATTATTGCCTAAGTCCTTTCCTCAAGGCCTCGGTGCCATGAGCTTAGACGCAATAATACTGTTTTCCATAATAATTGTACTCATTGCAATTATTACACTTATGGGGGATAAAACTAACCCACGCTATGTGACTTGTATTCACACTATTTATTATAAACCTATGAATTTCACTCAACCATTGTGTTGAACTTTTTAGCATGTTTATCTCAGGTAACTGAACATCTTATGGCACGGAGTGACACGAACTTGAAGATGACTAAACTGTTATCATTTAAACTTTTATTTTTCATGTAGATTTTGGGACCTCTGTTTGGTAAAACTCCTTGATGAAATAATGAATAATAACTTATCTTTTAAAAACGTCTCTTTCGAGTTATTTTCTATGATTATAACTGTTGTACTATGAAATAATAACCCAGATTAGCTTTCGTTGCTATATGTCAAAAATGGAGGTGTTATACCATAAGCTGGGCAATTAGGTGACGGTGTGTTGTGTGGTGTTGTTGTGGCTTGTGATGCCCTTGTGGTTCTTTTCTTTGGTGTTATTTTCTTCAAAATCACAAGAAAATACAATACACATCAGATTTCATAAAACCATAAACGCGACATGACTGCTGTAACAAGAAAAATTAAACTTATATAAGTATATTATATAAGACCAGTAGCAATATACGTAGTATAATATAAACACGTATATTAACCATGTAAGCATCTAGTATGACCAACTAATGCAAAATAAATAGTGTACGTATGTCCTGTAAAAAACTTTGTATATGCAATATTTGTGAAACTTAAAGTCCAAGCAAAACAATTTGACCTGGTTCTCTATAACCTTGGCTCTGATACCAATCTGTAACACCCACAAATAGGGTCGCAGCGGAATTATGTCCGGGAGTGTTACTTCATAAGTACATTACACAAGATATGAGAGAACGACCTCTAAATGAGTCGTTTAAAAAATGATCTCGTTGATTTAACCAAAATCTGAATTTGTTATAACGTTGGTCCCAAAGTTTGCATCAATAATGTAAGACTGAAATAATACAACGAGATTTGTTTGTAGAAATCCATAAATGTAGTCTTGTATAGTCTAGACTCCAATGCACATCATGTATGTCAAGCATCTAATTCACCTGAGAAAAACATGCTTAAAAGTGTCAACATAAAGTTGGTGAGTTCATAGATTTTTGTAAGTACAAAAGTTGGATCAAAGATTTGTAAAGAGTATATGACCATTTCAATCGTTATAATAGTTACCAAAATTGTATGCATAATGTTGAAATCAAAAGAGTTGTAATGACATGTATCCCATACGATATCCACAAAAAGTTGAGTTATAAGTTGGAACAAGCGTTGTAAAGTACGCATGGCCATTGTATCCAATACAATAGTCACCATGTGTGATTACGATTTCACCCCTAAGTTCATGAAACTGCAACGTAGACTTATATGTATGCCACTTTATTCAAGGCACAATAAGAGTTCATGAGTTTTTTTTTTTTTTCTTTTCTAGTTGTTGGCCCTGTAGACACCAATCCATCGGGTGGGGGTTTTTTTTTTTGTTCTCCACATGTATAACGTTCGTTTGTCTAGTGATATCTAATCACCCGAACGGGGATTGTCAATCCCGAATAGATCTATATTATAACATTCGCGCTTACCCTCTGAGTAATTTACAGTTCATGCAACTTAAGCTAATCCGTAATCATAAGAGTAAAGTATAGTTGTTGCGTCCATAAGTAAAAACAAGTATTGTATCTCACCGTGAGATATGCAAATGAGTGTATAACAAAGTTGTAACGAGCATGTATTCTCCCCCGAGATTTGTAAGTAAATGTAAAACAAGTGAAAGAGGGGCTATAAACTCACCTTGAGTGAATGAATCAACAATGTAAATCACAGAATGAAAATGCGTCACGTAAAACCATCCGATTGCAACCTAATTAATTATAGGTTGTATGAGTACTAAGTACTTTGAATAATTAATACCATATATAACTCTATATAGCTACATCACCATCTAATTGTATTTGTGAAATAATATTGAAATCGCATTTGATAAATAATAACCATGTAATTATACTCGTATAATCGTATAAATAGTTCAATCGCCTTTGTAAGATAATATTTATAAAGTTTAGAACATGTATAAATATTATATACGCAAATTGTTTTATTAAAAACGAACCAACATTATTCACGTCAGGAAATAGTGCACAATTATAAAATAGTGCGTATCTTTCTCGTTTTAAAGTCCCGTTTTTGTACTTCTTATACGTCGACCTTTCGGTATTAAGATATTTATCAAATAATTACAATTTTAGTATTTTAAGTCCTCTGATGAACAATACTTTTTAATGTTCATGCACTTTTATAATTTATTTTTATAAATTTAATTAGCGTAATCTCGTAAAAGTTATATCTTATTCGTTTTAACTTCGATTTTAGTGATTCTTTCCGAGCACGACATCGAAAATCAAAAGTTCCATAAAGTATGATCTATTTCAAGAATATCTAAGATGAACAGTAACTTGTTTTTATAAAATTGTTTTTATAAAAGTATTTATTATCGTAAACATGAAAAATCTATAACTCCTTCGTTATTGATCAAATAATTATGATTCTTAAGTTTTTGGAATCCAAAAATATGTAATTTCTATGCAAAATAATTATATATTTTTATCAAAATTGGAAAATTATAAGTTTTTATAAAATTGTTTCTATAAAAGCTTTTATTATCGTAAAACTTGCAAATGGCGTATTTTCTTCGTTATAGATCGGATTTTCGAGTTTTCTACATGCCTACGATCGTCAGGACATGTAGTATTTTATAAAAATATAAAATAAATACCTTATTTTCGAATTAAAAACATTAGGTTTTGATATTTTTGTTAAAATGAGTTTAAAACTTGTTTTTATAAGTTTTTAATTTAGTAACTTTGTTACAAGTCCATTACAACACTTATAATACAAGTCTCGTGTACTTTAGGTCCTTTAGTCCTTAAATTGTCCAAGTATTGTCCATGATAACAAGTCCCATATTCTTTACTATAAACCTAATAAGAAGACTTTTTAAACAACAACTTAGATATACTTTTATAAAGTTAACCCATACTTTATAATGCTTTATTCTTCCTTACAACATGAAACTTAACTTAATATCACATGTGACTAAGTATATCAAACCATGATCAAAAGTAAAAAAAAAATATTTTACATGTTAATATATATCCTAGATGGTGATTCACTATATAAACATAATATACACATGAAATCAAAAATGTAAAGAGTGTGGTTTTTTTTTATTTTAGATACCTAGACAATGTATGATGAAAAGTAGCAAGGTCTAAACCCTAGTTTAGATACAAAACCCAAGCTTCCAAGACTTAGAAAACCCTAAATTCCAAGAAACCCTAATCTTACACCTTTTTGTTTAAACCTTTTAAACACTAAACTAAACCTTCAATACACCTTAGGAATAACCTTAGATATGATGTTAGAACACTTGTATACTTGGTAAATAAAATTTGTATGGATTATGTAGGGTGTTTGTGTTTGGTCGTAGGTTAAGGAGAGAGCACAAGAGAGATTGTGTGAGTTTTTCTTATGTAAATGAATGTGTGTTGATATCTACTAGTTGAAGGTCTTTATATACACAAGTAGAGAGTCAATTTTACTATTAGGAAAGTCTTAGGTCAAGTGAAAACATGGGGAGGGAATTAGGGAAATAGTGGTAAAAAAATACTATCAGGATCTAGCTAAATAAGTTTCCTAGCTTGTAAAGACTTTTGGTTAAGCATTGTGTGCTCTTGGTTCCCCTAAAATGGGAAGCATCCCATGAAATTTAGGAGGGGGTGAACTAGTTGGTGTCTTTGACCTTTTATGGAAATATTTGGGCAATAATTTTAAAGTTATAAGTTGGTAAGTTTAAGTATAAAGGTATAACTTGTAAATTGTATGTCTTGGTTTAATTCTTTTATGGTATAATTCGGCCCCTATATGGTAAATGTGGGTACAGTTATTATAAACTATGAGAATTGGGTAAAAAATGGGTTATTGTTGAAAGCGAGTATAAGATTGGGTGTTCCGATATGCCTAAACGTATTTATCGCAAAACGTAAACACTATTACGTAGCACATAAAAATAAAAGTGCAAAGTTAATAATTATCTAACACTTGCTTGACGTAAACATTTAATTGTTTGATACCCGTTTACGTTGAATGAAATTTTTTAGTTTACGCGATTTACCTTAACGATTAAAATTAAAAGCAAACGCGTACAAGACTAAAAATAAACAGTGAAATAAATGACGTCGTAAAATGACCTAAAAACACGGTGTTATAATGTGATTACATTCATGTGTCCAATTGAGATTATAATATGATCTCTTGCTCTATACCGATAAGTGCATTTTGGTTTTAGTGGTCGGAGGTTGGAGTAGATTGACACCTTTTCAATATCAACATTCTCGGAGTGCGAAGTCAATAGATAACGTGTTAATTTCTGTGACATATGAGACAAGAATCTTTTGAAATAAACTTGAATGGCTGTGAAGGGTTGTTGCATTGCCATCATGGGTCCATGATGACATCTTTAAAATCTCTACAGACATCAACTTTGTGATTTTGATATCATATGTAATGACCCGGTTTCTGCCTAAGTGTATGAAGGGTTTCTTTCTTTTCACCCTTTACATAACTTTTTTTTTCATTGTTCAACCCCTTTAATGTTTTCCAAGACGTCTTTACTATCACCATGTTGTGATTTTTCTGATGCTAGCTTATGCCTTAGACAATATTATTACCTTTTCTCATTCATCTCCAAATCATACCTAAGGACTGCTATTTTTAACTATGGAGTGTCCCTGGGTATATTCCTCCGGTATTGGTTGGATCATAGGACTAATAGCTACCTTAACTACCTCATGACTTTAAAGACGTCGTGAATTAGTTAGTTATTGGTATAAGATTGATACCATAAAACATTGTTTGAAAAACAATCAAAGTGTTTGATATAAATCAAAACGTTTGACACTTTAAAAGTTTTATTTTGAAATACTCTCCCTACACATGTGCAACGATATGTCATATTATTTCGCACATGAAGGAATAGTTGCAGCGCACAACGCTTGAGTCCATTATAACCACAGAATTAATAACATCTTATATTAACCGTTTTATCACGATTTTTAATCACATTTTCTCTCCTTAAAGAAAATAATAAATCTCTTAGTTATTTTAGATACAGTCATTAAAATGACATGAAAAATTTCACGGAGAGAAAAGTGTTAAATCTTAGATTGAATTTTGGAACACTTTTCTTAATGTTATAAACAAAATGAGAAAACTAGGTATGTCAAAGTGTTGTTGTATAATAAAACAGACGGTACAAAGCCATAACGACGGTGTTCCAAATACTCTAAGAACAGATTTATCCGACGCAAACAACACTTTTTCGAGTACCCTAGACCGTAATGTAACTTCGATCGCTAACAACGCTTTTTGATATATTCACACTTTTCAACAACTTTTTTTGACATTGAATATTTCCCTTTTGTTTATTAAACATTTTGAACTGTGGAGCACACAATTTTGAAAGAGACCACTTGAATTGAAATTTAAAACATTTTTGAAATAATTATGCTCACACATTGCATGTTTTAGACACACTAAAAATAGGCCGTTCGAGAATGTGTCTAGAAACAGTAAAACATGATTTATAATCTCTCCCTAAAAAATTGATCCACTTATAAAAATTGATATACATTTGAAAGTTTCGTGAAGAAGGGAGTGTTGAACACGCAATTATGAAAGATTTTGATACACCTTTAAGAAATTATTGAAAAATTATTTCAAACAAGTTTTTAAAAACCATTGTTACTTGAGCTCTAAAAGACTTTGAATTGTCTTTGATATAGACATAACCCGGGAGTTATAATGTTTACTGAGACACAATATATAGAGGTTACAAACCCTAATGGACCCAACCCACAAACCGGGCTTGGGCCTAATCCACTAATAAATGTAATTAGCTCAAGTCCAAGAAGGTGTAAACTTCTCGTTGCGAAGGATAAATTGTGTGATTCACATTATCTTGACAATTTTTGATTCCGGGTTGCCAATCTGAAAGGAATTACAAGCCATAAGAAAATTTAGAAACGGACATGTTTTTGACAGCATTATAAACTCTCACTCACTTTATTTCACACCCTGTCACTGTTAAATCGAAATTTCTAGTTATGTACATATTATCGATTCTAAAAGACATGTAGAGAAGAATATTTTTGGTATTTTTTTATTTTCTGATTTTGTATTTTCTTTTTGAAAGATTTTCTTTTTTGTATTTTGTTTTTATAGGTTTTATTTGTATTTTCTTTTTTCCAAAAACATTTACAAGTTGATGTCTGATAAATCAAGTAGTTTCATTTGTCAAAACCTCTAGTTCTTCTTGAGTCAAACATCTTATACCAAGTCGTCCAACTAGGTACTGAAACCTTTCTTTTGAAAGAGCTTTCATAAATAATTCGGCTAACTGGTATTATGTTCCGACAAAGTATAATTCAACAATACCATTTTCGACCTGTTCTTTTATGAAGTGGTATGAGACTTTGATGTGCTTGGTGCGGGAATGCTAAATCGGGTTGCACGAGATGGCTATGGCTGACTTTGATTACAATACATATGTATTTTATCAAGCTGAAAGCCACGGGACTTGAGCACAACAGGCAGATAAAGATACATACTCGGCATCGGCTATAGACATCGCAGTTCAATTCTACTTTTTAGATGACCAACTTACTAGCTTATCACCTATGAATTGCATCCCACCATATGTACTCTTACACGTATATAAGCAACCTGCGTGATCAACATCTGAAAAGGCAATTAGTTCAAAATCGATGTCTTTCGGATACCAGAGTCCCATGTTTATGGTCCTCTTTAAGTACCGAAAGATCCATTTAACCTCTTTGAGGTGCTTTTACGTAGGCCTTGCTTGATCGCAGTACAACCAAACACTTGCATAAACAATATTTGGTATACTTTCTGTCAGATACATGAGTGACCCGATCATGCTACGATATTTTGTTTGATCAATAAGTGTACCACTTAAGTCTGCATCAAGCTTAGGTGTTGTAGCCATTGGTGTACCAATGCTATCACATTTGTCCATACCAATGCTTCTTTAGGATTTCTAAAGCATACTTAGACTGATTGATAAAGATACCTTGGGGATTGGTAGATGTGAAGTCCTAGAAAGAATTTCATTTACCCCATCATAAACATTTCAAATTTGCTTTGAATTAGTTTTTTAAACTGTTTTGAATATTTTAGGTTTGTTGACCCAAAAATTATATCATCAAAATAAATCTGCACAAGCAAAATGTCTTCCCCGTATCTTGTCATGAATAAGGTTGGGTCTATAATGCCTTTAGATACCAATAATTTGGAGAGCTCATCGTACCATGCTCTTGGAGCTTATTTCAGCCCATTAGTGCTTTCCTGAGACGGTAGGCTTTTTCAAGATGGCCTGGATCGACGAATCCACCCGGTTGACTGACATACACTTCTTCCTCGATTGAACTATTCATTAAAAGTTGAACTAAATAGTATATCCAACTCTGACATTGACGTTGTTTGTGTTGTGACCGCTATAAGAGGATTTACTTGAACATTTGTAGAACTTGATGGTTTATGACGTTGTTGTTGTTCAAGTTTTGTTGGATGTTGTGTTGTGGGGCCTAAATTGTTGTGTTGAACGACGTAGTCCTTGAAGTTGCTCAGTTGACGTGAATTGTTTCTAAAATCATTCTGGTTCTCTTGTTGTAAACCCGAAATCCTTTTGAGTAAGCTGCATATCCTACAAAAATACAAGCGTCTCCCTTTTCCTACATCTTGTCCAGATTCTTACCATCTCTGACTATGTAGCACATACATTAAAAAATGTAAAGGTATGTGATATTAGGTTTTTGGTTGTTAATTATGTGATACATTGTATTTTCATGCTTTAGGATTATAGTGAATTATTTTTATTGTAGCATCAGTTGCAATTGCTTTGAGCCCATAAAATATGAAGATTAGAGCTCTCAACATCGCTCAAGCAGCCCAACCTAGTAACGTCCGTCTTTCAACAACGCATTCTGTTCAGCTGTGGAGCAATTGATGTTGGAGCTTATTACTTCTTCCTCGAATTATTTTGCAGAGTCTTGTTCAAAAACTCTATGCCTCTGTTTGTTCTTACTATCTTGACTGTAGCTTGCAGGCGTTTTTGGTTCATCTTCAAGAACTTTATGAGAACTTCTGGGGTTTCATCCTTAGATCTCAAGAAGTGAGTCCATATGTATCTTGAATAATCATCTGCGACCACTAATATATACTTCTTCTCATTTATACTTTCTACTCGCATTAGACCGCACAAGTCCATATGAAGAATATTTAACTGTTCTTTTAAGCTTTGTTCTTTCTTTGACTTAAACTTTGACCTTTTAGCTTTTCTCAATTCACAAGATGAACATAAATGATCTTTCACGTATTTCAACTTTAGAAGGCCGTTCACAATATCTTTCGAAGATAGCAAGTTGATGGTATCAAACTTAAGATGAGAGAGACGACGATGCCATAACCATGCTTGAGTTGGTGACGCTTTAGCCATGAAGCAGATTGGAGTGGAAAATGATGTTCTTGTAATGCAATTGTATAGAGATCAGATCCATGAGTACTAGTAAGTAAGTTGTTTCCTTGAAGATCTCTAACAAAGCAATGTTACTTTATAAAAGCAACTCTAAATCCACAACACCAAAATGACCATCTGAAAAACATAGTGACTTAGCCCTTCAACATAATAAACCCGTTTGATCAGCCATTTCCCTAAACTAGATCTCCCAATATCCCATAATAGGTGCAAAGTTTTTACTGATCATATTTCAGAACCGCACCGTACCTAGAAATTTCTCTACAAAATTAATTAGAAGTTTCAGATTCCCTGACATGTGATTTGTGCATCCAGAGATGATGATGAATAGGATGATTTGTTTCTCTAATGGCTCAATATCATAGGTAGGTCCACTGTCTTGTGCAGCTTCTGGTATGAACTCCTGAATTTTGCCATGTAGATGTAATGTGCTTCCAGCTCTTGATCTTCAGGCTCTCCATCAGAATCAATTAACCAGTCATATTCCTCTGCACTTAGTTGAGCCCTCCCTTCCTCATTCTTTCACAACAACATATTTTCCTTATGATAGGCTGAATCCTTAACCTGCTTTGCTGATTTTCATTCTCTTGTCATATGCCAAAACCCATTACAGTTGAAACATTTCACCCCACTCTACTGAACTGTATGTCTACCTACTGTTTGCCTGTTCCCAGCAACTACCACTGCACTGTTATTTTCATTCTGCCTATACTTTTTGTCATTCCCATATTGTCTTTCAGTTCTTGGATAATTCTCGACATTCCTGTAACGGGTTGTTAGGATTAAAAATGTGATGTCTATATGGAAATTACACTAGTTTATATTTAAGTTAAAACACAAGGGCCATAAATGTAATTAGGCCAAAGTTCCCTTATGTTTAGCCTATAAATACTCCCATCTAATCAACATTAGAGGGTGAAGCTCACATTGTAATTTCCATTCCTTTTTATTTTTAATAAAATTTTGAAAATGATGAAAAACTCTCTCCTCCATATTATGACTTATTCATACTTTGAGCTTTCCCGACCTCCCGAGATAGTGAGTCGAGATTCCTTACAAGTGGTATCAGAGCTGCAAAGGTTTTGTTCATTAAGTTTTAGAGCCATTTCGTTCAACGTATTCGGATTATTACTGCTTATTCATGTCCAGTTTATGCGTATACAGTCGAGTTTCAGCTTATTACAACTATTCGGCGGCATATTATGCTTTTTTTCGATCATTGAGGTCTGTTCGGTTCAGCACTATATTTGTGAGATCAGTGGCTTATTACATACAGTTTACTTATACTTTTTCAATATGTTTGACTAGATCGGGATTGGCCGCTTATGGTTTTATCATAAGATTTGTTCAATCTCAGTTTGTCAGATGCAATTTCGAAACTACAGAGTGTTTTCAATAATGAACTGCTTCTTAACCAAATTTCAGAACTGGTCAAAATGTGATATTCTGGTCAAATCTCGATAGTTGACTGGTCAAACTACAATTTTGGAAATCAGATTTCATCGACTGACATTGGTCAACTGGTATAATTTCGATATCGAAAATGTATTTATCGTGAATGAAATGAGGAAAAGAACAGATCTGTAACAAATAAAAGATCTTGACTACTACAAAACAGATCTTTACCAAAGGAAAGAAGAGAATATTTTTTAATGTCTAAATCTCAAAGTACCAATTTCGACAAGAAGATGATGTGTACCATAATAGTTGACTCAAGATTCTTAACCGAAAATGTTTGATGTTGAAATTTACTTTTAGATAAACAATTTCGATGTGATATCGAAATTACAAACAATGGGTCAACTCAGTGTAAATTCGGTAATAAACAAGCATATCATATGCATATAAAAAATGAAACACAACTATCCAGAGCCAACACCACAATAAATCCAAACTAAACCTATATTTCATCTG
Source organism: Tanacetum coccineum (assembly GCA_026074375.1). Classification (NCBI taxonomy): domain Eukaryota; kingdom Viridiplantae; phylum Streptophyta; class Magnoliopsida; order Asterales; family Asteraceae; genus Tanacetum; species Tanacetum coccineum. The sequence continues at coordinate 44,915 of BQNB010005686.1, forward strand.
CTCCACATAACTCATCTCCACAACACCAATCTGAATCAAAACCGCAAAAGAAAACAACAAGAAAGATCTCAGTTATCTTTTCATGTTAAACAAGATGTTTAGAACCTTTATCAGATCAAACAACACGAAATAGATTTTCATCATCGATCTGTGACCCTCTCTTCAATATTCGAAATTAAAGAAAGAGATATAACAATTTTGTTACTCTCTTTTCTTTGTTTTGATTGAGTAAAAATGCAAAAAACAGAAAAACAACCTACCGTAGACTTTGTCGGTAAGATCTTGAAGCCAAATCGAAGCAAAAATGGGTTGTAGGTTTGTGTGTTTGTTCATGGGTGATAAGCAGATCGAGTGTACATCTGCTTGTTAAATGAGATATTAGTGGTTAGAGTTATTCTGTTTGTAGAAAAGATAGAGACGGATTTGTTTATGACAGCAGATGTGTGAGATAGGGGCGAGTGTACAGTGATATGTTTGTAGGTTCAGGGTTAATACTCAAGAAATGATGTCGGTTTTACAAAGATTTGATGTTGGACCGAGTTATAAATTTGATAATGATACCGAAAGTTAGACTGGATAGAATGGGGGTTAACCCTGAATTCAATTTGCAATGGGCTGTATTTTTCTTACTATCAATAATGAATTAGGCTGGAATATGTACATATCAAATTTTTAGACTGGATGTTCTACAAATGGACCGAATAAGCAGAATAAATTTGTTAATATTTCTGGAATGTTAATGCCATAAGGTTTTGCGAAATGTTAAAACAAAAACATCACTTATTGCTTAAAACGATCCGTATCAAAGATTCACGAAAACCATTCATAGGGCTAATTTTCGGGATTTAACCACAAGAATTGATTACGAGGATGATTCGTTATCATTTATTTGATGTTGAAGTGGAATTTCACGGATGCGTGTTCTTATTATATCTTAAAAGTCGGGGTTGGTTGGTTGATGACTTTTTAAGATAATTTGTTTGAGCTTATAACCGGTGTTGATTAAGACTTGTTAAATCTAGCAATATGTGATCTACAAACGTAGAAGTTGGTGGATCATTGCCACAATGCTATCACATGAAGGAATTACATTGTAGTGGCTTAGTGTCCACATAGTTGAGATTTGATCAAGAACTTGGTCTACTTATCTTTAGGAATTACGTTGTAGTATTCATATAAATTTTGAAGTCACGAGGGATAGTACAAGATATAAGACACACGTATGGGCATTCTACTCCACAGCAAGTTTTAAATACTGAGTGTTTTCTTATCATAATCATTACAAAGAGCCCGACAGAATACGAGGTTAGAATTGAATAAGTCTAAGGAGAAGCGACTTCATACATGATGTTACTATCAAACATTCAAATGTAACCGAATTATGATTATTTTGATGGTCATCGAATATAATCAGGGGGAAGAGAAGCATCATTTGATAGATTGCATCGATTAGGGGGAAGATGTTGGGATTAGTCAAAGTTAGTGCTGCTGGAGAATTTCAATGAAAATTATTCTAAGTGTTTAAGACTGCTGGTGAAGTTACAACTGCCAGTACAAAGCTACTACTGCCAGAGGAAGTTACTACTGCTAGTATAAAAGTTACTACTACTAGTACAAAAGTTACTACTGTTAGTACAAAGTTAATGCTGCTAGTGAAGAAGTTAGTACTGTTGAGTCAGTTAGTACTGCTTATGTGATTTGTATGAGATATTTTGGTAAAAGATATGTATAACTTATTTGTTTAAAAGATTTGATATTCTTAAGAAAGTATTGTAAGCCGTTTAGGACTCCTTTGTATATAAAAGGAGGTCCTAGGGCATAGAGATTGATGTACCACACCATACACAACGCACCATACCATTACAAGTCATTCATAGAATTATCATAGCTTCAAGGTCTTTGTAACCCTAATACTTTGAGAGTATTCGTATTATTAATATTGGAGCTTTTGTTTATTGAATCATATGTTCATATAATTACGGTTTCATTAATAGTTCTTCTTAATATTAAAGATTAGATTCCGCATAATCTTTAATACATTCAAAAAAAGTTTATACTATAGTTGTGTTAGATTTATCTATTATAACTAATCCTTATACAAACTTAAGGAATTCGATCTATTGAAGTGGGACCAACAAATGGTATCAAAGCTTTTTGCTTTGAGAAACTTTGCTAGAAGACATGGATCAATATGCTGCACATATGGTGGCTGCATCCAAAGTTCACATGTTCAAACCGGGTGAGTTTGAGTTATGGAGGATGAGGATTGAACAATATATTCAGATGATAGACTATAAACTATGGGAAGTCATAGAGAATGGTGCAACCTTGCCAAAAACACAAGTTGTGGAAGATGTTACAATAGTAATGCCTATTACATCTGCTAAAGATAAGGCTCAGAGAAGATTAGAAGTGAAGGCTAGAAGTACTTTAATGATGGGCATTCCCAATGAACATCAGTTAAATTTTAACTCTATAAAGGATGCTAAGCTGTTGCTGGAAGCTGTAGAAAAGAGATTTGGTGGGAATGCAGTTAGTAAGATGTTGGGATTAAAACACATCTTGGTGCTGTTCAAGTTACTGCTACTAGTTATGAAGTTTCTACTGCTGGTTATGTTTCTACTGCTGGTGAAGTTCAGAGAAAATATTCTAAGTCATTACTACTGCTAGTTGTAAAGTTAATATTGCTAGTATTAGTAACTACTGTTAGAGAATATTACTACTGCTAGTTATAAGTTAGTAGTGTTAGTGTATATGTTAGTACTGCTTATGTGATAAGAATGAGATATTTTAGGAAAAGATATGATAGAATAGAAACATATTGTAAGCCCATTAGGGTTCCTTGGTGCATAAAAGGAGACCCTAGGGCATGTATTTCATATAGATCTCATTCTACACATTCATATAGAGTCTCAAGGTTTTGTATAACCCTAACACTATCAAGGGTGTTCGTATTAATATATTGAGGCTGAAAGTTTGGTATTATACAATCTTGTTTGTTACTGTTTTATTGCTTATTCTTCTTAGTATCATAGACTAGATTATGCATAGTCTTTGATATATTCAATCAAAGTTTCTACCATAGTTGTCTTGGATTTATTCAATACAACTAAGCCTTTTACAAGCTAAGCAAGATCTATTCAAGTGGGACCAACAAGTGGTATTAGAGCATGTTGAGAAACTTTGAATAAGAAGAAACAATCTACACATACCAAATCTATTTGTTTATGAAAACATGGAGGCAGTATCTTCACCAATGGTTGCTGCTGCAAAACTTCCAGTGCTCAATCCAGGTGAATATGAGCTTTGGAAAATAAGGATCGAACAGTACTTCTTAATGACTGATTATGCTCTTTGAGAAGTAATCTTAAATGGTGACTCACCTCTGCCAACAAGAACTATTGATGGTGTTGAGACAGCAGTACCTCCTACAACTGCAGATCAGAAGCTAGCAAGGAAGAATGAGTTAAAGGTAAGAGGTACTTTGTTGATGGCTCTTCCTAATGAACATCAACTAAAGTTTAACTCCTACAAAAGTGCCAAGTCTCTGATGGAAGCTATAGAGAAGAGGTTTGGAGGTAATAAGGAGTCAAAGAAAGTATAGAAGAGACTTCTTAAACAACAGTATGAGAATTTCAATGGAAATAGCTCAAAAGGACTTGACCAGATTTATGATAGACTGCAAAAGCTTATGAGATTCATGGAGAAACTGTTTCTCAAGAAGATATGAATCTGAAGTTATTAAGAAGTCTGTCATCTGAGTGGAAGACTCATACCCTGGTTTGGAGAAACAAACCAGATTTAGAAACTCTAAGCATGGATGACTTGTATAACAATCTGAAGATTTATGAACCTGAAGTCATGGGGTCATGTAGCACAAGCCAAAACACACAAAACGTAGCTTTTGTGTCTTCTAATATCACTGGCAGCACCAATGAACCAGTTAAGACTGCTCATGGTATTTCTGCTGCTAACTCCAAGGATAATGCTTCTACTTTACCAAATGTTGATAGTCTGAGTGATGCTGTAATCTACTCCTTCTTTGCTAGTCAGTCTAACAGTTCATAATTAGACAATGAAGACCTAAAGCAAATTGATCCTGATGATTTAGAGGAGATAGACTTGAAGTAGCAAATGGCAATGCTGATAATGAGAGCAAGGATATTTCTCAAGAAGACAGGAAGGAATCTAGGTGTAAATGGGACTGATACCATTGGCTTTGACAAGAACAAGGTGGAATGCTATAATTGTCACAAAAGATGTCATTTTGCTAGGGAGTGCAGGGCTCCTAAGTATCAAGACAACAGAAACAGGGAGACAATGAGAAGGATTGTGCCAGTTGAGGAAACTACTTCAAATACTTTAGTATCTTAGTGTGATGGCCTTGGCTATGATTAGAGTTACCAGTCTGAAGAAGGACTTACAAAATTTTCACTTATGGCTTATACTTCTTCAAGTTCTTCAAGCTCGGAAACTAAGGTGTCAACTTGTTCTAAAGCATGTTTAAAATCTTATTTAGCTCTCAAAGAACATTATGATAATCTGACAAAAGATTTTAATTAGTCTCAATTAAATGTAGAAGCTTATAAAGTAGGTCTAGAATCTGTAAAGGCTAGACTAGACGTGTATAAAAAGAATGAGGCTGTTTTTGAAGAGGACATGAAGATTTTAAAACTTGATATTATGTTGAGAGATAATGCACTAATAGAGCTTAGAAAGAAATTTGAGAAAGCTGAAAAAGAAAGAGATGATTTAAAACTTACCTTAGAAAAGTTTGAAAATTCATCTAAGAATCTAAGCAAACTGTTAGATAATCAAGTAAGTGATAAGTTTAAGACTGGTGTATGTTATGATAGTTAAGTGTTTGATAGTCAAGTGCTTGATAGTCAAGAATTTAATAGTCAGGTGAATGATAAGTACAAAACAGGTGAAGGGTATCATGTTGTTCACCTCCCTATACTAGGAACTTCATGCCCCCTAAACCTGATTTGGTACTTGGTGATGAGGAAGAATATGTTTTTAGTGAGTCAATAACTAGCGTGCCTGCAGTTGAAACTAATAAAGTTAAGACTAGTGAGTCAAAACCTAAGTCTGTTAGTGAACCACTTATTGAAGATTGGATATCTGACAGTGAGGATGAGAATGAGACTAAGTCTAAGTCTAAGTCTAAAAAGAGAAAACCTAGTTTTGCTACGGTAGAATTTGTTAAATCTACTGAACATGTGAAATCACCTAGGGAGTCTGTTAAGAAGGTAGAAAACATTGAGCAAGCTAAATACCCTAGGAAAAACAGTCAAAGTCCTAGAGGTAACAAGAGAAACTGGAATAATTTGATGACTCAGAAATTAGGAAGTAATTTTAAGTTTAAAAATAAAGCTTGCTATGTATGTGGCAGTTTTAACCATTTTATCAAAGACTGTGATTTCTATGAAAAGAAAATCGTGGAAAAACCTATATGGAACAATGCTAAAAGGGTGAATCACCAAAATTCTTAAAGAATGTCTCACCTTCATCCAAAAGCAGTCTTAATGAAATCTAGCCTTAAAACACTTAATACTGCTAGGCAAAACTCTTCAAGAGCAGCAGTATCTGTTAATACTGCCAGACTAATTAATACTACTTACATATGACCAACAGTGAACTGTGCAAGGCCAACATCAAATGTTTTTAATAAGGCACATTCACATGTTAGAAGGCCCTTTAATGAGTGTACAACAAATAAGAACAGTAATTTCAATAAAAAAATTAATATTGTTAAGGGAAATGTTACTACTGTTGGGCCAAAAGCAGTAGTAAGTGATGAATAAGTGGAAGTGAGGCTATATATAATGTTGTTAATGCCTCAGCATGTTGGGTTTGAGACAAAGCAAAAAAATTTAGACCATGTCTCAGCACAATGGGTAGCTTTGCAATGAACTTTAAAAGATTTGACTATATTGATGCACAAGGCAGATACAAGTCAGTGATGGCTTGGGTCCCCAAGAGAAATTAATTTTCCTATCATTATGTGCAGGGCAATCCACAACAAGAAATTTTTTTTTTTTTTTTTTTGAAAGGAAAAAAAAAAAAATTAAAAAAAAAGAAGGATTGACAGTGATGCTCTAGGCACATGACAGGAAACCGATGCTATCTTACAGATTATGAAGAAATTGATGGAGGATTTGTTGCCTTTAGAGGTAGTACCAAAGGAGGGAAAATTACTAGGAAAGGTAAAATAAGAACTGGTAAATTGGATATTGAAGATGTGTATTTTGTAAAAGAACTAAAGTTTAACCTCTTCAGTGTCTTATAAATGTGTGACAAGAAGAATATTATTCTTTCTACTGATACTGAATGTGTTGTTCTGTCTCCATATTTGAAGTTAATTGATGAAAATCATGTTTTGCTTAAAGTTCCTAGAAAGGATAACATGTATAGTATTGATTTAAAGAATGTTGTTCCTCAAGGAGGTCTCACTTGTCTCTTTGCAAAAGCCACATTAGATTAATCTAATCATTGGCATAGAAGACTTGGACATGTAAATTTCAAAACAATAAATAAACTGGTTAAGGGAAACCTTGTAAGAGGTTTACCTTCAAAAATTTTTGAAATTAATCAAACCTGTGTTGCTTATCAGAAGGGAAAGCAACACAGAGCTTCTTGTAAGACCAAAATAGTTAGTTCAATCAGCCAACCTTTACAAATGTTGCATATGGATTTGTTTGGCCCAACATTTGTAAAGAGTCTAATAAAAAAGATGTACTGCCTAGTTGTCACAAATGACTATAGTAGGTTTAGTTGGGTTTTCTTTTTAGCCACTAAGGACAAAACTAGTGAAATCCTTAAAATATTTATTACAGGCATATAAAATCTAATAGACCTTAAGGTAAAGTGATTAGATGTGACAATGAGACTAAATTCAAGAATAAGGTCATGAATCAGTTCTATGAAATAGAGGCTGCTAGGACTATTCTAGTTGATACAAAATTGCCAACAACTTTTTGGGTTGAAGCAGTTAATACTGCTTGTTATGTCCAAAATAGGGTGTTAGTTATCAAGCCTCATAACAAGACCCCTTATGAACTTTTTCTAGGTAGAAAACCTGCCTTAAGCTTTATGAGACCATTTGGGTGTCCTGTTACAATCCTTAATACCATAGATCACCTAGGTAAGTTTGATGGAAAGGTTGATGAAGGGTTCTTTGTTGGATACTCAAACAATAGCAAAGCATTCAGGGTATTCAACAGTAGAACTAGGATAGTAGAAGAGAACCTGCATGTTATGTTTAGTGAGGATACACCTAATATTGTAGGAAGTGGACCCAATTGGCTTTTTGATATAGATGCTATAACAAAATCTATGTATTTTGAGCCAGTTGTTGAAGGAAATCAATCTAATGGTAGTGCATGTACAAAAGCATGTGATGATTCAGGAAAAACAAGAATGGAGACAGTACCTGGCAAAGATTAAATATTTTTACCATTCTGGTCTGCTGATCCATTATTCTCTTCTAGTCAAAAGGATTATCCTGATGATGGATTCAAACCATCAGGGGAGGAGGAAAAGAAAGATGATGAAGATCTAGGGAATGAAGATAGTGAGGTTCCAAGTACTGAGGAGCCAAGAGTTAATCAAGAGAAAGATGCAAATGTCAATAGCACTAACAATATTAATACTATTAGTTCAACTGTTAATGCTGTTGGCATAGAAGATAATGTTGTTAATGAGAATATAGTCTATGGATGTGATGATGATCTAAATATGCCTAATTTGGAAGAGATTGTCTATTCAGATGATGATGAAGATGCTGGTGTAGAGGCTGACATGACTAATTTAGATACACATATTCTTGTCAGTCTTATTCTAACTACCAGAATTCACAAGGATCATTCAATTAACCAAATCATTGGAGATATACATTTAGCACCTCAAACCAGAAGAATGACAAAGAGTATGACTGACCATGGTATGTTTAGTTTAGTGCAACAGAGAATAAACCACAAAGACTTTCAAAATTGTCTATTTGCTTGTTTTCTATCACAACTAAAACCCAAGAAGGTGATTTAAGCTTTGACAGATCCAAGCTGGATAGAAGTTAATGCAAGATGAGCTTCTACAATTTAAATTACAGAAGGTTTGGACTTTGGTTGATTTACCATATGGCAAGAGAGCTATTGAAACAAAATGGGTCTATAGAAAAAAGAAAGATGAGAGAGGTATTGTGGTTAGAAACAAGGTAAGGCTAGTTGAACAAGGTTACACTCAAGAAGAAGGAATAGATTATGATGAGATTTTTGCTCTAGTTGCTAGGATTGAAGCAATCAGGTTATTCTTAGCCTATGCCTCATTCAAAGACTTTGTTGTGTACTAGATGGATGTGAAGAGTGCATTTCTATATGGCAAGATTGAGGAGGAAGTTTATGTCTGTCAACCTCCAGGGTTTGAAGATCTAGAGTTCCCTAATAGAGTTTATAAGGTAGAAAAAGCATTATATGATCTACATCAAGCTCCTAATGCTTGGTATGAGACTTTATCTAACTATTTATTGGATAATGGATTTTAGAAAGGTCAGATAGATAAGACTTTGTTCATTAAAAGGGTCAAATGTGATATTCTACTAGTTCAAGTATATGCTGATGATATCATTTTTGGGTCTACAAGAAATGAAATGTGTACTGAGTTTGAGAAGATGATGCATAAGAAATTCCAGATGAGTTTATGGGAGAGGTCATATTCTTCTTAGGACTATAAGTGACATATAAAGATGATGGAATTTTCATCAGTCAAGACAAGTATCTGGATGAAATTTTGAAGAAGTTTGGTTTTTCAACTGTGAAGACAGTAAGTACACCCATGGGGATTCAAAGCCTTTAATGAAGGATGAAAATGCAGAAGATGTTGATGTTCACTTATATAGATCAATGATTGGATCATTGATGTACTTAACATCTTCAAGGCCAGATATAATGTTTGTTGTATGTGCTTGTGCAAGATTTCAAGTCATACCTAAAGTTTCACATCTTCATGATGTGAAAAGAATCTTTAGATACTTGAAAGGTCAACCTAAATTAGGCCTTTGGTATCCTAAGGACTCACCATTTGACTTGGAAGCTTATACTGACAGTAACTATGCTGGTGCAAGTTTACATAGGAAATCCACAATAAGAGGTTGTTAATTTCTTAAAAGTAGATTGATTTCATGGCAATGCAAGAAGCAAACTTTAGTTGCTAACTCTACTACTGAAGCAGAGTATATAGTTGCATCTAGCTGCTGTATACAAGTGTTATGGATCCAAAATCAAATGATGGATTATGGATACAATTTCATGAATACCAAGATTTTCATTGACAATAAAAGCACAATCTGCATAGTTAAGAATCCAATGATTCACTCAAAGACTAAGAACATTGATATTAGACATCACTTCATCAGGGATTCATATGAGAAGAGATTAATTCAAGTGATCAAGATTCACACTGATCCTAATGTTGCAGATTTACTCACAAAGGCATTTGATGTTAGTCGTTTTCAATTTTTGACTACTAGCATTGGAACCTGGAAAGGCTTCTGGGTTTACTAGCTTGTCTTTGACAAGCTAGAGCTTGTAGAAAAGCTCTTTTTAGCAATTTATGCCCTTGTTTAAGCAAAGGGTTTTGTAAGTCTTTACTGTTCATTTTACTGCTTATTTACTATTTCATTGCTTATTTTTGTTGTTTACTGCTTATTTTTGCTTAAATATATTGCTTATTGCTTATCATGCTTAGTTTATAGTTTAGAAATCATTAGTTCAAGTTTTTTACAAAATCTGTCATATTTTACTTTAAAACTGCCAATTTCTTGTTGCTTATTTTTACTGCTTAATTTTGTGTTCTCATTGCCTAAATGTCTTTATTATACCTTATGCTTAATCTATTTGCAGTTTTTACAAGTTTTCCTAATCGGTTTTAAGCTAAAAATGGGTTTAAAAATTTAAAGGGATGTTTGGGTCAATGTCTGAAAATGGGATAAAAGAGTTAAAATCTGTCTTTAGTTTCAAAGTTCAGTTTTCCTTAGCTTTAATTCAGTCTATAAGCAAGTTTAATCAAGTTTAAATCAAGTTTTTAGTTGTCTTCATGTTTTTCTAAACCTAGTTTTCATTACTATGAGATTTAAGTGCCAAAACTGTTCTATCTTTGATTTTTAAGATTCTAGTTGTTAAGAAGTGTTTTTCATGTCAAAATGCATTCCTTAATGAGTCTATGATCTGGTAGTTTAGATCATAGCATTTTTTCATTGTTTTTATTGGTAATGGGTCAAAACAGTTTTATAAGAGAGTAATGGGTCAGATTTTAGTCAATTTGCTGATCAAATTTAAGTTAGTTATAGGTTGTTTTAGACTTTGAAATTCAAGGTACAAGCTATTTGGCTTATGAGCTAAATCTGTTTGGGATTTTTAGAGGTTTAAAACAGATTATACTAGCTTATTTTGAGGGCTACAATTTTCCTTTTAGCCCTTTTGTCCCTTTATTGCCTAAACTGCTCACTTGATTCTTTAGCTTATTCTGTCTAGTTAGTATGCTTATTTTCTATTTAGATTTGCTTATTTAGTCTGGAATTAGGTTATCCTAGCTTATTTGGTTTTGTTTTTAGCTTATTTGCATTTTTTGCTTATTAGGTGTCAAATTTTAGTTTGAAAGTAGCATTTTCTTTAAGCCTTGTTCATAGCTTATATGTGTTTCAAACTGCTTATTATTTGTTGATCCTTGAAGCTTATAGTATAAAGTTGCTCTGCATATAAGTCAATAAGCCATAAGGATAGCTTATGGCTTTCAAAAATTAGTTAAGTATTGTATTTAGCCGCATTAAACAGTCCTTATTATAGTAATTTGGTTTTATTTAACTTTAGTCCTTTCTGCTTGTATTTTCCTAGATTATTTTTTGCTTATCTACTATTAGGGTGTAGCTCATTATTTACTTTTGCTTATTAACCTTTACTTTGTGCTTAATAGTTCTAAAAAAGCAAAACAGTTTACCCTTTCATCACTTAGTTTAAAAAGCATTCTGTCAACTTCTTTTACTTATTACCAGCTTATTTTCGAGTTTTGAAAAAAGTTTCTTTTTTAAAGTTTGTTATTTTAGCTTATTTATTAGCTTTTTAAAAAGAAAACAAAAAAATGATGAAAAATGAGGTAATAATAATAATAAAAACTGTTGGCTAATAAAAGTTTACTGCATCTTGTCGGCTCACAACCGATGTTGCAGTCTTCTAAATAAGGCACATAGTATTTATCCGAGACTGATAAAAGTTTGTTGCATCTTGCCGGCTCATAACTGATGTTGCAGCCTTCTAAAAGGTCAAGGATTTCCTTAGTTTAAAGGATGTGTAATTATATTAAGTGTAATAAACGTGATTTAATAAATATAAGGAAAATCTCTTTTTCTTAAATTTAAATATGCTTTTGAACTAAGACTATTTCGTTTTAAGTTGTGATTTTATGTATATACGAATCAAGGGAGTGAAACCGAAGTCGTGAGTCCCATAAAGTCCTGTGTGGTCTCAAAAGCCCTGGTCACTTAGCCGCAAGGTTGGGATATGCCGAGACGAAAGTCGCTACATGGGATGATCCCGCCTTCAAACTCATTACTTTTGGGTGGAACGTGAAGCATAGAAATTTTGCAAAACATTGATCCATGGTTGAAATTCGAAATAAGCACATTCACCTAGATATAGATTAATTGTCGGAACAAAAGTATCAACAAGGTACAAGTATGAGTATGTTAGCGATCTTAGCTGTCAGTACACATGATTTCATGTTTTGAAGCTAGTTTTTGGACGGTGAAAAATCGAGGAACGAATGAATTTATCCTTTATGGGCATTTTAGGATTGAAATGTTTCTTGTTCTGTGACCCTAAAAGTTATAAAAATAACGAAAGTCCAAACATGTTAGTTAGTTGCTTAAAAAGAAAAGTACAAAAAAATAAGAAAAGGGAAAAATACAAAAATATGTGTGGTAATAAGTGTAAACGTTTAAAAATGGATAAAACGGGGCTTTTCAAAACTAATGATTCTTTAATTCCCCTTGATGAACACTTAGCTACTTTTTGAGGTAATTAGTCGAGGGGGATTGAGATTCTTGGTTTTCTAAAGTGTTTACTTATGGAATTGCGTGAGGACACAGAAATATCTTAGTATGGGGGATTTTGGTATGTGTTTAATTACACATACCTTTTACCTATAAAAACGATCATAAATGACCAAAAACAGACATAAAATGCCAAATATATGTATGTTTTGCTATTTGTGATTGTGCAAGTAACGGATATTCACTAAAGGACAAAAACGAAGCCAAAAACGACAAAACCGAGCACGGGGTTGGAAAAAGCATGAAAAGTCGAAGCCAAAAGACATGTGCATCTTAAATGGACCAACCCGCACCCATCTAATGGGCCAGGCCAGGCCATTAAGCCTTTAAAATCAAGTCTTATAAGTTAAAAAGCCCAATAACCCTTTATATCTTAACCGGCCCAAATATAAGCCCAACAACACTTAAACTTTTAAACTATTACACCAATGGTCCTAACCATTTTACACCGTTAGTCCTTAAGGACTAACGTAGTCAGTCCCTATACCCTTAACTATTAACCCTCGTTACCCTGTCCCGTTACCCTGTTATAACAAAAACCCAAAAACCTTTTCCCGCCTATTATACTATTCATCCGTCACTCTCAATCACACCCTTCTACAAACAAAAACCAATCACTCTCACCTTCGACCCCACTTCACAAACAGACATATCTACCTTGGCAATCCTCTTTTATTTGATTGGACAAAGTTACAAGAAAATGGATCTAGGGCTGTGATTGCAAGGCTTGGTGAACAAGAAAAATTGATGGTTATGATGATGCTTTCATTCCCCTCACACAACAAGCACACCTAGAAGCTTGAATTCGGCTATTTATATGGAGCATTTTTCTTCATTAAGGGTATGTAGTTTTTTTAGGAGTATGGAAGATTTACTTTCAGCTTATTTACAGCTTATTTACTTATTGTACTTCCTTTTTAAGCATTGTACTTTTAATTTGGATTAATAAAAGTTTAGTTTTAATGCAATTGTCTTTCAAATCCGTTTGTTTTTACTTTATTGCAAATTAACTCACATGTTGGAATAAGCTCTATAAGCTGTTATAAGCTCCCTAAAGCTCAAATAAACTTTTAAAGCTTATTTGAGCTTGTTGATTAAGTACATTGCAATTTGGGGTGTATTTTGTGGTTTCTAAGAGCTTTTTGGATGATAAGCCAATCCTAGAAGGGCTTATGGGGTGTTTACAGCTTATTTAATAAGCTGAGCTTGTAGATTAAGCTTGAAAAAGCTATTTGATTCCCTGTTTAAGCAAGGGATAAGGTGCATTTCTCTTTTAGCTCTTTTTTTATTTTTCTAGCTTATATTATCTTGCCAATTGCTTATTAGTTACTGTTAGCTTATTGGTTTTGCTTATTCTATTGCTTATTGTGTTTAAATTGTGCTTATTTAGTCTAGTGGTTGCCATTTGAATTCATTTTCCTGCTTAGAAGTCTTTTGGTTGAGTTTTGATGTCAAACTGCTTATTTTTAGTCTTAAACTGCTTATTTGATTCTGCTTATTTCTAGTACTTATTTCTGGTTTATAAATGCTTAATCATGCTTAATTTATCTAATGCTTATCTGGTTTTGAGGTTTCATTGCTTATTTAAGACTGTCTTAGTTTAAATGTGGATTTCAAAAGTTTAAAGGGGTGTTTGGCACAGCAGAATTTTTGTGCTTATTGGCTTTTTCAGATTTCTCATTTTGCTTTTCATGCTTTGTTTAAGTTTAGTTAGCATGTCTCTTTATCTGTTTTAGGCTTATAGCTTATTTTCCTAGCTTATTAGTTCTAAATTTTTGTCAAGTAAAAAATCTAGTTTTCTAAAGTCTGTTTTAAAAGCCTATATGTGAAGATGGATTGCAGCCTAAGATTTTGTTGGTTTTTGATGATTTCAGCTTATTTGAGTTCTCTCAAACTTAGTCTTAATCTGTTTTTGCTTCTTAGCTTATTATCTATGCTTATTAGTCTTTAATTCTTAGCTTAAAGTTTATGGTTTAGTCCTTTAAAAGTCACCTTAAAGGGTTGCTGGCTTGTGCTTTTAATGACTTTCCAGCTTATTTGATTAGCTTATTTTTATTCACTTTTACTTATTAGGTTTAGGTCTATGTTTGTTTCAGCTTATTTGCATTTCATTTTAGCTTGTTGAGTCTTAAAAAGCCCACTTAATGTTAGTTTAATTTTTCCAAGTCTTAACTAATTTTCAAAGCAAAACTATCACTTTTAAGTGCTTATTCCAGCTTATTGAAATGCTTATTTTGGGATTATTTTTGCTTATTAGGTCTAGGTAGTTATAGGTTTTCAGCTTATTTACTTTTTATTTGCTCATTTAGTCTCTAAAATGCTCCAACAGATTTAGCTTAATATCATTTAGCTTATTTAAACCAAAACTGTCATCCTTTTTCTGCTTATTCCTAGCTTATTTTTAAGTTCTATAAAAAGTCTCTTTTTAAAAATAGCTTATTTTTCTTAGCTTTTTAGTTTTGTAAAAAGAAAATTAAGAAAAAAATGGTTTGTAAAAAAGAGAGGCCACAGGGGTCGAACCTGTGACCTCCCCTTTCTATAGCAAAGCATTTAACACAAAGACACACAACCATTTGCCCTTGGGTCTTTTTCGTTATACCCTCCACTTATTTTTCTTTTATATCATTTTTAGCCTTTTAACTTTTCAGCCCATTTTGGCTTATTTACAGTTTATTTGAATAAGCTGGTGACACCAATTTAATTTTCCTATGATTAGCTTACCTCAAAGTACTTTTTGTATTTTTTTCAGAATTTTCATAATTAGTTTAATATTTTTAATATTTAATTTGGATTAAAACTATTTTTAATTCATAATAAATAAAATAAAAATCAGAAAAATATAATTCTTTTTTCTAAAATTATTTTTAATCATTTAGGACTGTTAAAAATTTAAGTTGCATTTGTAGGGGTTAATTTGTAGAATTTAGGTTTTTAAAGAACGGGTTTAAGATCCCGTTATCGTTTTCTTGTTTTAGCCTTTATTGCTTTCGTTTTTAGTTTACCTTTACTTGTTTTAGCATTTTATTTGTAGAAATAGATTCCAAATCAAAAATCATTAAATCATTCAATCATGCGATCACGAACGTAACCTCGATTTTCAATTCACACCTCGTCGGGACACGACTCAGGAAGGTTTTTTTGAGATTTTACTTTGGATAAAAGTAATTTTCCTTCTTAAAAGCCTTACGGAATTCTTATCTCTTATTATTGATTGATAATTAGTTATATATATTACTTATATATTATATGTATAGCTAAAAACTCGAATCAATTTTTGGCGCCGCTGCCGGGGAGGTGTGTTACGATTATCGTGTTTCGTTTGAAGAGTAGTGTTTGAAGACCCTTCCCCGTGAAGTTATCGCTTTCATTTTTGAATATTTTAAAGTAATCAATAATACCAAAAATTTGAAAAACAACAAAATCAACCGTTGTGTCACTTGTGATTTCGGCTCACCTTTAGATTACAAACTATAAGAGAGGTATAAGGAGGGTCGATCCTACGAACTTCGACCCGAAAGGAGAAGGTTTTTAAAATGCCTCGCGCTTACCCGCTCCTCCGCTTCTTTGTGCGTTTTCTAGAGTGCTACCGTACACTTGTTCGATTATCGGTTACCAAAAATATTTTTCTTTCTTATGTATTTTGCTATAAATAATCTTCTCTATCCTCTTATTCGTTTAATTCTTATCTTTGTTACCCTCTTATTTGTTTAATTCTTCGTCATGTCTTTGTATAACCATCCTGGTTGCTCGTGTTGTGGAGGTCCGTTTAATGGTGGGAACTGTCCGAGCTATAGCAGTGTAGGATCCGAAAATAAGTTTGTCTATGACCCAAATCCTTATTCTTATAATAAAACACCGAACTTCTTCAACCAACCTCCATAACACCAATAAGAGACATATTCTTGTGAGTTTTGTGGAACGATGCTCATTATGGTTACGATTGTCCACCTTAAATTTTGTTTATATCTAATCCAGACCCGTGTTACAATCAAGACTTTGATAATTTTCCACAAACTTCACCTGATTTTCAACAACAATATCTTTGTTGTGAAAACTGCGGGGGTCCTCATAAGGCTTTTCAGTGTCAACCATTGAACAAAAATTTCTACGAACCTAATCTTTGTTATAATTCTATTGCTTTCGGTTTTGACCAATTCCAACCCCCGCAGTTTCCAGTCATTCATCAACCTCCTCAAGAAATGAGTATCCAAGATATGGAGGATCTGAAGCAGCAGTATTTAGATGAAATGAAAAGTTTAATTAATGAATTTATATATCTTTTAGAGAAACGCCAAAGGTTTTATTGCTATCTTAGGAGAAATTTTTTAAAATTAAGCATGCTTGTGGAAAAAAGCAACATCAACTAGAGGATATATAAGACTTACTTCATAAACTTCTTAATGATGTGCAAATTATAAGTGAGGAGCTGGCAGATTATATTAATACTCCGAACTAGAATTGTCATGCCTTCTACGAAGATGATGATGAGGAGTATACTATTGCAATCACACCTGTCTTACTAACCGAGGAGCCCGATAACTCTTTAAGTATGGGGGACGAGCAGCTTAGCACTATTCCAGAAACGGAATCGGACAAATTAAAAAAGTCTAGTGTTGAGAACCTTGTCCCAATCCTAAGTGAGTCCGAGGATTTTTCCGATATCAAAAGTGAGTGTGATGTGCCCGTTTGTGATACTTTTACGACTTTCTCAAATATTCTCTTTGATGCTGACGATGATTTTTCCTCTAGTGACGACGAGTCATTTTTCAATAAGGACGTTCCGAAGGAAATTTATCGAACTCTTTTTGTGAAGAAATCAGTTCTACTAAGATAGATTCCGCATCACTTTAATGCTGAGTCTGATCTTATAGAATTTTTGCTTAATAAAGATACTTCGATTATTTCTTCTCCTAAGATCGATTCTCTTCTTGAGGAGTTCTCCGGTGAACTCGCTCATATTGATTTAATTCCATTGGGAATTAATGAAGCCGACTTTGATCTTGAGGAAGACATTCGTCTTGTTGAGAGATTGTTTTATGATAATTCATCCCCTCGACCCCAGAAGAATTTAATCTTAAAATTATAATGCTATAATCGAACCTTTCTTCCATCTCCTTATCCCCATGAGGATAGTGACTCTCTTATTGGAGGAGATGCATTTATTTCTTTACTCGATGACCTACGATGCCAACCGGGGCATTGAGATGATAACTATGGACTCTGAAGGGGATTCCTTTTCTTTTGAAGAAATTGCTCAAGCCAATGGTTCCCTTTCACCTCCTATAAATGAGTCATTTCATTTTGATGTTCCATCATCCCCTCGTCCTCCTGCAAAACCATCGGATGAGGATGAAATTGAGCCTGAAACAGGAGTTTTGACTACCAAAGTGGTGGGAGATATTTCTGAACTTTATGTTCATGTGCCTAATGTTTTAACCACCCTTCCCACCCTCTCTCCCATGTTTGACACTTTGCTTCCATTTTCTTCCAAAAATGACGACAAAGTTTTCAATCATGAAGTTCTTGCTTCTAATGAGGAGAAATCTCCTCACCTCTTATCTCATCGGGGCTTTAATCCTTCAAAGATCATTTCTAATTTTTCTAAAAGCCCGATGATGATCTATGGAGAGGACATTCCTATCTTAGATGTCCCGTTTCTCCATTTCTATCCTTCTTGACCAGCTCAAGTATGGGGATCGAATCAGGCTCAAGACTCGGTTAACAAAATAAGCGCTTCATGGGTGGCAACCCATGCTTATCCTTATATAATTATATAGTAGTAATGAATAAGTGTGTTGTGAGGAGGCTCACCTCTTCCTTTCTCGTGCTTTGTGATGTTTGTCCAAGATTGCCCCGGATTTTGAAGCCTCTCGTGCTCATGGTCTTGTCCTTCGTTCACTCGAGCTTCAATCCTAAGCATGATTATGGGAATCCAATATCCAATCTTAATACGGACTAAGTTTATCTTTGAGCATTAAATAATAAACGGCTTAGATTTACGTAGAGACCCTTCTTAAAACATTGAGGACAATGTTCAGTTCTAGTATGGGGGATCTATCGATTTGATTGTACATGTAGTCGTGTTTTCACGTAATCCCATTTTTACCACCAAAATTTTAAAAAATATTATGATTTTATGCAAAAATTTAAAAAATTCCAAAAATATTATATATGTTTGTCACAATTTTTGGACTTTCATCTGGGAGAATAAGAACTATTTTTGACTCGATTCGAGCGTGTGGAGCTCTAGCTGTGTCCCTTAAACTTTTAGAATAGCATTCTCGGATCTTTTTATTAAGATTTTAAATTTGCGAAGAACGAGAAATGATAGAGTTAACTATGAGTTAGATGCCTAAACAAGGATTAGTTAGAAAAATCTTAAGAGCTCATAAGTGTAGTTTGTGGCTTTTCTCTCCCATAAGCTTCTAACCGGACTAATAATACGTGCTCTCTTCGAAAATTAAACTTATATCAACGATTTTTGAAGTATGGCCGATATCAATAATTTTAGTCTTAGTTTAAATTTATACTTAAATTTTATAAAAATAAATTTTCTCTATATCATGGTAATAAAAAGTGTAAAAAAAATGATGAAAATTGAAGTAATAATCAATCAATAATAACACAACTGTGGTCTAATAAAAATTTACTGCATCTTGCCGGCTTAACAACGAGTTGCGGTCTTCTAAATAAGAACAATTAGTATTTTTCCGGAAGAATAAATGTTTGTTGCATCTTGAGGATCACAACGATGTTGCAGGCCTTCTAAAGGTTATCGAGGATTTCCTAGTTTTTTAAAGGATGTGTAATTATTAGTAACGTGTAATAACGTGATTTAATAAATAAAGAGGAAAATCTCTTTTCTTATATTTTAAATATGCTTTTGAACTAAGAACAATTTCGTTTTTTAAGTTGGATTTTATGTATATACTGGGAAAATCCAAGGGTGTTTAAAAACGAAGGTTCGCTAGTGGGTACCGATACTTGTCTTTGTTGGGTTGTCAAATGCCTGGTACTTAGCCGCAAGTTTGGGATGTGCGAGACGAAATAAGTCTCTACATGGGATGATATCTCCTTCAAATCATTACTTTTGTGTTGGAACGTGAAAGCATAGAAATTTTGCAAAATGTTGATCCATGGTTGAAATTTGAAATAAGCGCATTCATTTAAGATATAATAATTGGCGGGAGCGAAAAATTTCACAAGGTACAAGTATGAGTAGTGTTAGCATCTTAGCTTGTATGTAACGGTGATTTTGTTTTTAAGCTTAGTTTGGGACGGGTGAAAAGTCGAGGACGATGAATTTATCCTTTATGGGCATTTTGAGGTTTTGAAATGTTTCTTTTGTTCTGTGGACAATTAAAAGTTATAAAAAATAACGGAATGGTTTCCAAAAATTGTTAGTTAGTTGCTTAAAAATAAGAAAGTACAAAAAATAAGACAAAGAGAAAAATTCAAAAATATGTGTAAGGTAATAAGTAGTAACCGTTTTTAAGAAATGGTCACAAAAAGGGGCTTTCAGAACTAATGATTCTTTAATTCTCCTTGATGAATCTCTTAGCTACACGTTTCGAGGTAATTAGTCAATGGGATTGAGATTTACTTGGTTTTATAAAGTGTTTACTTTTGCTGCATTGAGGTATAGAGGACACGGCAATATTTTTTAGTTTTGGGCGGGGGATGTTGGTATGTGTTTATATTACACATACACTTTGACCTATAATAAAAATACGATTCCTAAATGACCAAAAAACAGAATAAAAATGCCAAATATATGTATGTTTTGTATTTTTGATTGTACCAAGATAACAGATATTGACATAAAGGACAAAAATAAAGACACAAACGACCCAACAAAACTGAAGCTGTCGGGATTGGGACTAGAGCATGAAAAGTCAAAGCCAAAAGACATGTGCATCATAAATGGACCAACCCGCACCCATCTAATGGGTCAGGCCAGGCCATTAAGCCATTAAAATCAAGTCTTATAAGTTAAAAAGCCCAAGAACCCTTTAAATCTTAACCGACCCAAATATAAGCCCAACAACACTTAACCTTTTAAACTATTACACCATGGTCCTAACCATTTTTCACCGTTAGTCATTTTAAGGGATACACAGTCAGTCCACTCTCTAAACCTTAACTAATTAACCCCCGTTACCCTATAGATCAACAAAACCCCAAAAACCTTTTCTCCGCCCCATTTATCCTATCATCACGTCCAGTATCAATCTCTCCCCTGCTACAAACAAAAACCCATCACTCTCACCTTCGACCCCACTTCACAAACAGACATATCCACCTTGGCAATCCTCTTTTATTTGATTGTACAAAGTTACAAGAAAATGAATCTAGGGTTGTGATTGCAAGGCTTGGTGAACAAGAAAAATTGATGGCTATGATGAGGGTTTCATTCCCCTCACACAACAAACACAACAAGCACACCTAGAAGCTTAAATTCGGCTATTTATATGGACCATTTTTCTTCATTAAGAGTATGTAGTTTTTTTAGGAGTAGGGTAGATTTACTTTTAGCTTATTTACAGCCTATTTACTTATTGTACTTCCTATTTAAGAAATTGTTACTTTTTATTTTGGATTAATAAAAGTTTAGTTTTAATGCAATTGTCTTTCAAATCCATTTGTTTTTACTTTATTGCAAATTAACTCACATGTTGGAATAAGCTCTATAAGCTGTTATAAGCTCCTTAAAGCTCAAATAAACTTTTAAAGCTTATTTGAGCTTGTTGACTAAGTACATTGCAATTTGGGGTGTATTTTGTGGTTTTTAAGAGCTTTTTGGATGATAAGCCAATCCTGGAAAGGCTTATGGGGTGTTTACAGCTTATTTAATAAGCTAAGCTTGTAGATTAAGCTTGAAAAAGCTATTTGATTCCTTGTTTAAGCAAGGGATAAGGTGCATTTCTCTTTTAGCACTTTTTTTATTTTTCTAGCTTATATTATCTTGCCAATCGCTTATTAGTTACTGTTAGCTTATTAGTTTTGCTTATTCTGTTGCTTATTATGTTCAAATTGTGCTTATTTAGTCTAGTGGTTGCCATTTGAATTCATTTTCCTACTTAGAAGTCTTTTGGTTGAGTTTTGATGTCAAACTGCTTATTTTTAGTCTTAAAATGCTTATTTATTTTGGATTTTTCTTTTGTACTTATTATAGTTTATAAATGCTTAATCATGCTTAATTTATCTAATGCTTATCTTGTTTTGAGGTTTCATTGCTTATTTAAGACTGTCTTAGTTTAAATGTGGATTTTAAAAGTTTAAAGGGGTATTTGGCACAACAGAATTTTTGTGCTTATTGGCTTTTTCAGATTTCTCATTTTTTTTCATGCTTTGTTTAAGTTTAGTTAGCATGTCTCTTTATCTGTTTTAGGCTTATAGCTTATTTTCCTAGCTTATTAGTTCTAAATTTTTGTCAAGTAAAAAATCTAGTTTTCTAAAGTCTGTTTTAAAAGCCTATATGTGAAGATGGATTGCAGCCTAATATTTTGTTGGTTTTTGATGATTTCAGCTTATTTGAGTTCTCTCAAACTTAGTCTTAATCTGTTTTTGCTTCTTAGCCTATTATCTATGCTTATTAGTCTTTAATTTCTTAGACTTAAAGTTTGTGGTTTAGTCTTTAATAAATTCACCTTAAAGGGTTGTTGGCTTGTGCTTTTTATGACTTTCCAGCTTATTTGATTATCTTATTTTTATTCACTTTTGCTTATTAGGTTTAGTTCTATGTTTGTTTCAGCTAATTTGCATTTCATTTTAGCTTGTTGAGTCTTAAAAAGCCCACTCAGTGTTAGTTTAATTTTTCCAAGTCTTAACTAATTTTCAAAGCAAAACTGTCACTTTTAAGTGCTTATTCCAGCTTATTGAAATGCTTATTTTGGGATTAGTTTTGCTTATTAGGTCTAGGTAGTTATAGGTTTTCAGCTTATTTGCTTTTTATTTGCTCATTTAGTCTCTAAAATGCTCCAACAGATTTAGCTTAATATCATTTAGCTTATTTAAACCAAAACTGTCATCCTTTTTCTGCTTATTCCTAGCTTATTTTTAAGTTCTATAAAAAAGTCTCTTTTAAAAATAGCTTATTTTTTATTACGCTTTTTAGTTTTGTTAAAAAGAAAGAAATAAGAAAAAAAAAAAAATGGTTTGTAAAAAAGAGAGGCCACAGGGGTCGAACCTGTGACCTCCCCTTTCTATAGCAAAGCATTTAACACAAAGACACACAACCATTTGCCCTTGGGTCTTTTTCGTTATACCCTCCACTTATTTTTCTTTTATATCATTTTTAGCCTTTTAACTTTTCAGCCCATTTTGGCTTATTTACAGTTTATTTGAATAAGCTGGTGACACCAATTTAATTTTCCTATGATTAGCTTACCTCAAAGTACTTTTTGTATTTTTTTCAGAATTTTCATAATTAGTTTAATATTTTTAATATTTAATTTGGATTAAAACTGTTTTTAATTCATAATAAATAAAATTAAAATCAGAAAAATATAATTCTTTTTTCTAAAATTATTTTTAATCATTTAGGATTGTTAAAAATTTAAGTTGCATTTGTAGGGGTTATTTTGTAGAATTTAGGTTTTTAAAGAACGGGTTTAGGATCTCGTTATCGTTTTCTTGTTTTAGCCTTTATTGCTTTCGTTTTTAGTTTACCTTTACTTGTTTTTGCATTTTATTTGTAGAAATAGATTCCAAATCAAAAATCATTGAATCATTCAATCACGCGATCACAACGTAACCTCGATTTTTCAATTCACGCCTCGTCAGGAAACGAACCGGGAAGGTTTTTTGTGGAGTTTGCTTTGGTTAAAAGCAATTTTTTTTCTTAAAACCCTCTTGGAATACTTACTCTCTCTATTTAATTGATATTATCCTATTATATATTTATATTATATATATTTATAT
>BQNB010005686.1:69375-86875 GCA_026074375.1 Tanacetum coccineum
TTTTCTATTCTTTTGGCATTTTATTGGCTTTTATTTGGCAAAATCCCGGGTAATTATATGTACAATTTAGCAAATATCAGGGCACAATGGGTACTGCTGTTAAGACCTCAGCAGGTTGTGTTTGGAGAAAAACAACACCACACTCCAATACCAATAGTGGACCAACCCCTGATTCATATGTTCATGTTTCTCAAGGTCCACAAGGCAGACCCAAGCCTGTGAAGGCATGGGTCCCAAAGAGAAACTAATCTCTTTTTGTTAATACTGGTAGTATTGAACTTAATACTGTTATTGAGCAAGACAGTACTGCTGGTGAAAATAAAGGACAAAGAGAAGGGAAAGCTCCTATGCTCAGTGAAGAAACTCCAAAGAAGACAAAGGAACAGATCTTACAAGAAGAAGCTAGCCTTGCAGAAGCTATAAGATTGGATTCCTTACAAAGAGAAGAGGAGGCTGAGCAAATTCATTTGGATGCTCTTCTAGCACAAAGGATTGCAGAAGAAGAAGAGTTGACTGAGCAACAGAAGAAAAGAAAAGCTCAAGTACAATTTGAGGCTCAACACTATACAAATGAAGATTGGGACTTGATTAGAGCAAAACTTGAAGCCAATGCAGAGTTATCAAAGAGCATGCTTTGCTTGGAAGTTGAACTCAAGGAGAAGACTTTTATAAGAAAAATGGTCGAGCTTGGTGAATCAAAGAAAGAAGTTCTTTGTGAAGAAAGAGCAAAAAAGCAAAGGAACAAGCCATGACCCAATCACAGCTAAAAACTTACATGATGAACTACTTAAAGAATCAAGGGTCATGGAAGTTAAATCAGCTGAGGAAGTTGAGCTTTGAAGAAGTCAAAGAAGAGTTTGACAAGCTTATAAAACAGATTGACTCTTTTGCTCCAATAAGCTTTGAAGCTACTAAAGACAGTTTGAAAAGATTTGGTGAAGAGCTTCAAACAAAGACTCCAAAGAGACTGAAAGAAGACAAAGATGATGAAGCAAAAGATGATGAACCAACAAAGAAGCTTACAAAGAGAAGAAAACAGATAGCTAGAAAAGGTATGCACACAAGTATGGATGAGAATGTTTCTGATGATTCAGATAAGGTTGATGAGCAAGAAGCGAGACTAAACAGGTATGAAAACTCCTTTGAATACTGTTCGATAGCATTGAAAACACCTAGTGTAGCTTACTTATAAAGATTATCAAAACAAGGAGAAAAAGGAGTATACCAAATTGTTAGTAGAAGATGAACGATATAGTAAACATTAATTTTGGAGCTATTGTTAAAATCTATATCTAGGGTGACCTTATTGAGTTGTACAGGAATAGTGTATGATTTAGATTTGGGTTGGATGGTCAATGAGGATAAGTTAGAGAAGGGATTCTGGAAATGATTTAAGAATTATGTTTGGAAGAACCTCTAAGACAGATTCTATATGGAGTGAGATAGAAACAACAAAGGATTTATAAGTGGGAGATTCTATGATACTAGTAGGGTACATTGTTTGAACTTAGGAATCTATGGCTGTTTATTTGTTGTCATGATAGAATATCAACTCCTGCTGAGGTTGCTAAAACAATGTTGAAAATTGAGGCTTTTGGATGGTAAAATGAATGAAGATTGCTATAGATTGTTGAAAAATGATTGGAAAAACAAGCAGGTAGGCATTAGAAAGTAGTGAAATGTGTAGGGTTGTTGAAACCTAGGATAGAAGTTGAGTAGGATAACACTTGGGTGTAGGTGCCTATGAACTAACACAAAACCAACATGGTTTCAGTCCACCATGTCTAACCAACATATGGACCTGGCTAGTCAAGAGCAAACGGCTTGGTAAAGACTTCTCAAATCCGTTCTATGGTTGACAAATTGCAAATTAAGTTGTATGGTTTCAAATCACAATATCTGTAAGTGAAGAGTTGGGCTTAGACACAAGTATATGGCCTTGTGGTAAAGGCGGTGGAAAAAAACCATAAATACTCGTCCATAAGATTATGGCTTATGGTAAGAATGCAATCCATATTAGAATGGTTGACACTTTACCAAAAAAGTGGATGGTAATCAACGTCACCAAAGTTTTATGTACAAAAGAGTGAGATGGTTCTCAATACACATGGGAATTTAACATTTTATAAGGTGCCAAAAGGATTGGGACTAGGCCCTGACGCAAAACGGCTACAGGTAAGGCTATCAAATCCGTTGTTGGCTGTAATGGTTTGCCCAAAGAACACATATGGTATTCAATCTCCAATGTTTCATGTAATGAGAGGTTGAATTTGGTTTTCAGTTGACATGGGACACACACCTTACTGCGTGGCCAAAGAACTGACTACTCCAGAGTTAATGCTAATGGTAAAGAGTACATCAAATCCATTTTAAATTTTCAATGATTCACCTCTACAGGAGTTTAAACAACAGATAAAGTGAGAATAAAAACAGAAAGAGAGCTTGTGAGAATCAAAATTGATGATGGAAATGCTTTTTGGAATGAAATTTAGGTTAAAACTGGTAATTCAAAAGTTAATGTTGTTGTGCATTACTTAGTACTGTTGGGCGAAAGTTAATACTACTAGGCAAAAGTTAGTGCTGTCAAGCTACTTACTACTGTTAGGTTACCGTTGGAGTTACAACTGCTGAGGTTATTCTTTAACTATAAAATAGAAACTTCGTGTATAGGTTTCCTTTATTACCTATTTAAGCGCAAACGATCACACCATATTCGTTATTAATCCTTCTAATACTCTCTCAATTACAAACCCAACCACAATTTCATCACCGACTTCAACAATTATCATCAATGGAGGCTCTAAAATTTGCTGATTCACATAACATGATTGCTTACATGGAAAAATCCACAGAGAATGCTGATTTTGATGAGATAGTGGACTTTCTGACTGCTAGCCCTATCAGATATTCCTTAACTGTAAGTCCAATTATCTATGTGTCTTATATTGAGCAGTTTTAGTCTACTGCAAAGATCAAACAGTCAATAATCAAATACAAATACACGCCAAAGTTAATGGAAAGATAGTAGTAATAACAGAATCATCTGTGAGGAGAGATCTTTACTTTGATGATGAGGATGGTATTACTTGTCTAACAAACACTGAGATTTTTGAAAACCTTCAATTGATAGGATATGAAAAAGTTTTTGATAAACTTACTTTTCAAAAATCTTTCTTTTCCCCTCAATAAATGTATCTCATTCATACCATCTTACAATGTTTAAGTTCTAAATCAACTGCTTGGAATGAATTTGGTACTAATATAGCATCAGCAGTTATATGTTTGGCTAAGAATCAAAATTTTAATTTTTCTAAATTGATTTTTAATGGTATGTTGAGAAACTTGGATCCTAATTCTAATTTTTTTTAATGTATCCAAGGTTTTTACAACTGTTTTTGAACAATCAAATTGAAAATCTTAAAGTAGTTTTTAATGATGAATATGATACATCTTCTTATACTAAAAAGGTTTTTGCAAGCATGAGAAGGCAAGGAAAAGATTTTTCAAGGACAGTTACACCTATGTTTCCATCTATGCTGGCATCACAAGTAGTGGAGGGTGAAGGTTTAGGACAACCCTTTGAACCCTAACACACACCTACTACTGCTTCACCATCTCATGTTGTGCCAATCCCTACTATTGCATCATCATCACACCCCAAAAAGACCCACAAACATAGGAAAACCAAAAGCAAGGCCACTAAGATATCTCAGTCTAGTGGACCTACTACTCTTGTAGCAGATGAGACTGTCCATGAGGAGAGGAGAGACAAAGTAGAAAGGGCTGCTACTACTGTTGCTAGCTTAGATGCAGAGCAAGACAGTGGTAACATAATTAGGACGCAATCCATGGCAACACTTAATGAGCCTATTCCTCAAGAAACTGCTTCAGGTAGTGGTCCTAGGCGCCAAGATACCATATTAGGGGACAGACCTGCTCAAACTAGGTTTGAGAGGTTGTCTAAACAGTCTAATGATCTACCTCTCTCAAGAGTTGACACACTTGGAAGTAGGGATGACAGTATGAAACTAAATGAATTAATGGAAATTTATACAAGATTGTCTAAAAGGGTTCTTGCCTTGGAGAATATCAATACTGCTCAAAATTTGGAAATTATTAATCTAAAGAGGAGAGTCAAGAAGTTGGAAAAGAAGAAAAAGGCAAGAAATCCACAACTCAAGAGGAGGTTGATCAAAGTCAGGATAGAATCTTCTGCTGAAAAGAGTTTGGGTGATCAGGAGGATGCATTCAAACAGGAGAGGAATGGAATTGATCAAGATGAAGAGATTTCATGGTTTCAAGACGATACAGAGACTCAGGGGAGGTATGGTCATGATTTTGAAGTTAATACTGCTAGTACATCAATTACTACTGCTAGTATTAATATTACTATTGTTGAACCTGTTACTACTGCCAGTGCACCAGTTACTACTGCTGGTGTATCTGTTAGTACCGATGAACCAAGTACTCCTCCAACAACAACAATTCTTATTGAAAATGAATATCTTATAGTTGCTTGGACCCTTATGAAAATGAGAAGTGTGAAATCAAAGGAGAAAGGAGTATCCAATGAAACTACTATAAGACCAACAAGAGGAGTGATTATGAAATAAGCTAGTGAAACTGTTACAAGACCAATATTACCACCTCAACAACAACTTGATCCTAATGATAAAGGAAAAGGTATCATGCAGGAGCCTGAGAAACCAGTAAAAGTGAAAAGCAAAGATCAAATTGCATTTGATGAGGAAGTTGCTTGAAGATTAGAAGCTCATATACAAGCTGAATATGAAGAAGAAGAAGAAGAAGAAAGGGTTGCAAGACAAAGAGAAGAAAAGGATAACTTAATTTCATGGAATAATACTCAAGCTATGATGGAGGCACGTTATGAGTTAGCTCAGAGACTACAAGCAGAAGAACAGGGGGAGTTGACAATTGAAGAAAGATCAAAACTGTTTGTAGAGGGACAAAAGGAAGAAGCACTTTGCAAAGCTTAGAGCTGAAGAGATCAGAAGAAAACCACCAACCAAAGCCCAAAAGAGGAATCAAATGTGTACTTAATTGAAAAATATGGCTAATTACAAGCATAGTCAGTTAAAGAACAAGAGTTTTAAAGAAATTCAGATGTTATTTGACAATACTATGAAGTGGGTAGATTCATTTGTTCCTATGGATTCAGAGGTTGTTGAAGGAAGTAAAAGCCAGGCAAAAGGAAGTAAGAAGAGAACAAGAAAAGAACTTGATGAAGAAAGTGACAAAAGACAAAAGATAGAGGATGATGCTGAGAAGGCAGAGCTTAAAGCTTGTTTGGAGATAGTTCCAGGTGATGTTGTCACTATTGAATCTTTAGCTACAAAATATCTAATAGTTGACTGGAAGACACACATTCTAGCAGAAGACAAGATGTATTATCAGATCATCAGAGCTGATGGAAGTGCTAAATTTTACAAGATATTTAGTGCAATGCTTGATGATTTTGACAGCCAAGATGTGTTAGATCTATACATGCTGGTAAAGGAAAGATTTGAGACAACAAGCCCAGAAGGATATGACAGCTTGCTTTGGGGAGATCTAATTACTTTATTTGAACCAAGTAAGGAAGATGAAATCTGGAAAGTTCAACAGGACTACATATTGATAAGCTGGAGGTTATATGATTCATGTGGAGTTCATTTATTGTTGATGGATACTGGAATTACTATTCACATGATGGTTGAAAAGAAATATCCTCTTACACAAGAAATGCTTTCAAGAATGTTGAGTGGGAAGCTAGAAGTTGATCATGAGTGAATAATGGCTTATGAGCTTCTCAGATTTACCAAGTCACAGTACAAGAAGTGAAGAGATGTTTGAATACATCCTCCTGATGAAGATAAAGCTTTTAATTAAGAAACTTGAAGATTCAGAAGGTAAACATCAAGTTTAGGGGAGGATTGTTGGGATTAAAAGACATCTGAGTGATGTTGAAGTTACTGCTGCTAAATATGGAAGTTACTGCTGCTGGTTATATTTCTACTGCTGATGAAGTTCAGAGAAAATATTCTAAGTCATTACTACTGCTAGTTGTAAAGTTACTACTGCTAGTATTAGTTACTACTGCTAGAAGAGTTTCTACTGTTAGAGTTTAGTTAGTACTGTTAGTTTGTTTTAGTACTGCTAAAGGGATATGTATAAAATATTTTAGGAAAAGATATGTATGTATAAAAAACGCGTTGTAAGCCCATTAAGGTTCCTTGGTTTATAAAAGGAGACCCTAGGGCATGTAGTTTATACATATATCTCATCTTCATATCATCTAGAAATCGTTTTGCTATAGCTTCAAGGTTTTGTATAACCCTAACACTATCAAGAGTGTTCGTATCAATATATTAAGGCTTAAAGTTTGGTATTATACAATCTTGTTTGTTAATATTTTATTGCTTATTCTTCTTAGTATCATAGACTAGATTCTGCATAGTCTTTGATATATTCAATCAAAGTTTCTACCATAGTTGTCTTGGATTTATTCAATACAACTAAGCCTTTTATAAGCTAAGCAAGATCTATTCAATTGGGATCAACATTACCATCCTTTACTCCTCCACCACCACAATTAACACCAACATCACCACCAACAACTAAAGCAACAAATCCTCTATCTAGACTTCCAAATTTCGCATCCGTCTTCCAATTCAACAACAGAGTCTCAGCTTTGGAGAAAGACGTTGCTGAACTTAAAAAGAATGATCCTTTCAACACTCAAGTGACTGCTCTAGTAGATGAACATCTAGACTCAAGACTAGGAGCCACCAGAGATGAATTCATGAGCTACCTTTCGGCATCAATCATTACTAGGATCACAAAGCAAGTCAATATTCAACTTCCTCAGATTCTGCCAAAGGAAGTGTCTAACTTTGCTCCTCCGGTGATCAAAAGCATGGTTACTGAGTCACTTAAACATGCAGTTCTAGCCAAGGAGTCTTCTCAACCACAATCTACATATGAGGCTGCTTCTTCGCTTACAGAATTTGAGTTAAAGAAGATTCTTATTGACAAAATGGATGCAAGTCAATCATATTTGACAACTGCTGAACACAGAGAGTGCTATGATGGATTGATCAAGTCTTATGACCTCGATAAGAGTCTCTTCTCCACTTATGATAAAGTGTATTTGTTGAAGAGAAGCCGAAAATACAAAAATAAAGATGAAGACCCTTCTGCTGGATCAGACCGAGGGTTGAAGAAGAGGAAGACTAGCAAGGATGCAGAACCAACAAAAGGTCTGAAAGCTAAAGAATCAGAGTCTGGCTCATCCACATTTACCAAGTCTTAATCAAACTCTTCTGGAAAGTTTGTTCACGTAAAGGAACCAGAGTTTGAGGTTGCAGATTCTGACATGCCACAAGATCAAGAAAAGAATCTGGGTAATGATGATGCAGAACCTGAGAGAAAGGTTGCATCTAAACATGAATGGTTTACCAAACCTAAACAACCTAAAGAACCCACTAATCCTGATTGGAATATTGGTAAGACTCTATAATAAGGACCAACTCAAAGCTGGTTAATGACACTTGCATCTTCTGCTGATAAACCGTCAAAGACCTTTGATGAATTGATGAGCTATCCCATAGACTTCTCTTCATACATCATGAAAGGCCTGAAGATCACCAATCTGACTTAAGAAATCCTGTTAGGGTCGGCGTTCAAACTTCTCAAAGGAACACGTAACAATTTTGCTGAGCTGGAATATGACTTTGAAGAATGTTACAAAGCCCTTTTTAATTGGGAAAAGTTACCAGAAGAAGATCAACGTTACTAGGCCAGAAACTACTAAACCCAACATCAAGAAAAGGGACCCATATACTCCATATCAAGACCCTCAAGGATTCATATAAGTTGACAACCAAGGGAGAAACAGGTTGATGCGCTTAGATGAACTCTACAAGTTTAGCGATGGCACATTAACAAGGCTTCGAACTTCGCTTGATGACATCACTAAGAATATCCGAATAGAGTACTTGCCACAGAGAAGATGGAGTACATTGGAAAAGAAAAGAGCTCATATCATGATCAAGGCTATTGACAAGCAGCTGAAGGAAAGAAGGATGATGAGGAGCCTTGAAAAGTTTGTTGGTGGGAGACACTACGGAACTGACCTCTGGCTACTACAATAAACAATATGACTTTGTCATATTGTGTTCGTCATTATAAGGTCATTTCGTACATTATACACTTGTGAATATGTATATATGTAGTCTAGACTTAATGGTGATAATAAGGAGTGCTCGAGTACAATGTTTTTCAAAAATTTCTTAGTAAATTCAAAAAATTTCAAATTATTGTACTCAGCACTGTCTAAATACCCTCATAAGTTGAGGGGGAGCATTAACATGTTCCAATAATCGGCTTGTTAATAATTGGTCATTTTTTCCTGAAATCATGAATAATTGAATCAATTGATATCCAAAATATCAAGAGATTTGATATTTTTGATAAGGGGAGAAAATGTGATTAAAATATATGATTAATGATGTGAATTTAACAACTTAAGTGCAAGCATCTCCCTTCATGTGTAAAACATTTTCGAATATCGATGCACATGTTAAGGGGGAGCATTACAAATGGTTTTAAGGCTATGAATGATACCAAAAGACTGACCATGTATTTAATTATTAAGAGTTATAAGGTGGTTAGGTATAGGTATTTGTTCCTACGATCCAGCCAAAACCGGAGGGATCTACCCAGGGACATCCTACTAGTTAGTGTCGAAGTCCATAGGTATGATATAAAAAAGGAGTAAAAGTGAGAATAAGGGAAAAGTGTCGACTGAGATGGAGCTAGTACTGGAACAAACCCAACAAGGTACTAGTTATGAAGTCTCGGTAAGCACTGAAGGGGTTGAAGAATTAAAAAGAAAATTTAAGATAAAGGGTGAAAAGAAAGAAGCCCTCCTTACACTTAGGCAGAAACCGAGTCAATACATCTGCTGTCAGAATCACAAAGATGATTGCTGACATTGAAGACTGACATCATGGACCTAGTGATGCAATGCACAACCCTACCTAGCCACTCAGAATCTCTCAAAAGATTTTTGTTTCATTTCTCACGGAGATTAAACACATTTCTATTGACTTTCTCACTCCGAGTTAGTTGGAATTGAAAAGGTGACAGTTTGCTCCAGCCTCCGATTATTAAAACCAAATGTACAATATTGAGTCTAGAGCCAAAAGAGATCATCCATAAATCTCATTAGGACACTTATCCAAAAAAGCTTGCTAATTCACATAATGTGAAAAACAAGAAATGTATATCAAGAGTCCTACGCATTATCCTTGTGATTTTGCCAGAACATCCGAGTGATACTTAAGTATTCACAGTGAAGATGGAAATCCAGCTTGAGCCAACATCACAAGCTCTTGGTAGGTGAGATCTTATACGGATCGAACTTGTGACACTAGATATCGATTCGGTCCAGCTTATGAATTGACGAATGAATTTTGAAAAGATTAAAACTATTGGTGTGTTATAAAAACTATTTGCATCTTAACACACCGACTGATTTTCTAAATCAATTTTCAATCTTATGTCCATTGGAAGCCTCACAAGGGTATCTGCACATAGGAAAGCTGTACACGAATTGACGGCTTAATCGGGAAGATAGTAACTTACTGATTCACTCTTACTGTGTTGTCTGCTTGAAGACGCTCCGGTAATGAGAACGGATAGTGCAGTGCAAACCTCTTGCCAAGGAGTTCTTTCAAAATTCTACCATGCTGATTAATGGGGACCGTGGTTTGTTACACCATATTTGAAAAGTGACAAAGCCTACTTTCGTCACCAATTATGTGGTTTATCAACTCTAACCATTTATGAAGATTTCTGGACGGTGGTTGCAGTCTTCCGATGATGAGTCGAAGCCAATTCCACTGCTCATACTCTTCCGACATTATAAAGACATCATGAAGCTCAGTACATGTTTCCTAGACTTCGCTATATGATGCCGTACGTCTATCTGAGTGATGAAGTTTTTAAGTCAAGAATTTACAAAGAAGTTTCTATCTCTCCTGATACCAAAACGTCTTTCTCAAAGTGGACAAAGTGTTATGTAAATATTTATGGAAAAGATGACTTTTTCCAAGCTTTCAGATCCAGAGAAACAACAACAGTATGAGCATGTCGTCCCAAATGTACAATGCTGCACAAGACGGCGGAAAGATCACAAAAAGATCATAAGATGATGATAGGAGATTATGCTTGGTTGATGATCTCAAAGAAGTTCAAGATTCATATACAAGTCAAGCCTATTAGAACAAGCTCAAGCCAAAAGTCAAAGATCACTACAACATGTTTACAAGATGATGTCAAGAAAACAAATCTGCGAGCACAAGACTAAAGACAAATCATAGTATGCTAGGTTTAAGTTTTTTGTAAAATGGAGTGACCTCCCTTAGGGGGAGATTGTTAGGAATACGAAAGTATCGGTCACTTCTATTAATATCATTAGATAGCTCGTTAAGTAATATTTGGAACCTTAATAGGCTAGCTTAGGAAAAGCCCATGGACAAAGCCCATGGCCAGCCTAGATAAGCATATATAAACCCTTTTCATGCTATGGAAAGGGTGTTGGTTGTTCATTCATTTTCACATAGTAATCTAACTTTTCTCTCTTTTCTTTCTCTCTCTAAGTGTTCATCCAACCACCTCTCTTTCTCTCTCTAAACTCTACATAGAATCCATACCTTGTGTGTGTTGAGATATCCTACAAACCGAATATGGGTTTCTTTGGTAGGTGGTGTAAGGACATTAATTATGGACGAGGCTCATGCATCGAGGTACTCTATACATCCGGGAGCGGATAAGACATACTATGACCTTAGAGATATGTATTGGTGGCCATGTTCAAAGGTAAAGGCTAAAACATCAAAGACCTTCGGGTTTGTTGCAACAGCCAGAGATACCTAAGTGGAAATGTAATAGAATAACTATGGAATTTATTACAAAGTTGCCAAGATCAAGTAGTGGGTATGATACGAATTGGGTAATAGTCGATAGACTGACTAAGTTAGCCCATTTTCTAGTAATACGTGAAGATTACAAGATAGAGAGGTTAGCAAGACTTTACATTGATGAGATAGTAGCAAGGAATGGAGAGCCTGTGTCATCATCTCTGAACGTGATGGACGATTTACTTCGCGCTTTTGGCAGACGTTGCATAAAGCATTGGGGACGCGACTAGATATGAGTACGACTTATCATCCTCAAACTAATGGACAGAGTGAGTGTACCATTCAGACTTAGGAAGTCATGCTGAGAACATGTGTGATTAATTTTGAAGGTAGCTGGGATATTCATCTTTCCTTAGCTGAGTTTTCCTATAACAATAGTTATCATTTAAGTATTCGATGTGCTCCATTTGAGTCATTATATGGAAGGAAGTGTAGGTCACCAGTTCTTTGGGCTGAAATTAGAGAAAGTCGGTTGATTAGACCAGAATTAGTACAAGAGACAACTGATAAAGTGGTACTGATTAAAGAAAGGCTCAACGCGGCTAGAGATCGTCAAAAAAGCTATGCTGACAATAGGCGTAAACCTTTAGAGTTTGAAGTAAAGGTGTAGTTCGTTTTGGTAAGAACAGTAAGTTAGCACTAAGGCATGTAGGACCATTTGAGATTATTGAAAGGATCGGTCCTGTAGCCTATCGATTAAGATTGCCTCAATAATTGAGTAGTGTACATGACACGTTTCATGAGTCAAATTTAAAGAAGTGGTTGGCAGATGCAAAGTTGCATGTGCCAATGAAAAACTCTGTTGATGCATCCTAACAGTCTTAGCAGACTCGTTGGAAGGCCAATGTCGATACATAAGTTTACTTGCAGACCTTAATGCACCCTTAGATGATTTTATGTGGTTTGGTTGAAGTTAAATTTTGAGTAAACCTGAAGTCGATCCGATTCTTCAAAAACATTAAGCTTTATAACAACTCATAATTTAATTTCAAGACAGTCTTGTTTGATGAGTTGCGAGATTAGGTTATGAATCAAGTTGTCACACAACTTAAGGATTTTGAGAGGTCTCCTCGAGGACGGGCGAGGTTCATGTAATTGGAGTAATTCTCTACACTTGTGGTTGTTATGCTGCTATTTGTACCCTTGTTTCGGTAAGCAAAATTCTTAGCGTTAGAAACGATTAAATTTCGGGACGAAAATTCCCTAAGTGGGGGATACTGTGACAACCGTGACTGAATCAGGTTAGTTTAACCATTAGTGTTAGCCTGATTATCCATTATGTGATTTAATTTGGGCGCATTTGGGATACATGAGTTATATATATATATATATATATATATATATATGGGACCATTCAATACAAAACTACTTTTTTATACAGAACCACTTTGGACCAATAGAAATTTAGTATATTATTAAATGTTTTTCTTAATTTAAAAGGGTATAATAGTCAAAACATATTTTAATTTTTCTTTTTGAATTTTTTAATTTAAAAAACGTTTTTTTATTTCCTTAATTTTCGGAATTAATTTTTTTTTAAATTTATACTTTTTAAGTATACATGTTTTTCAAAAATTAAGGTGCATATGTGTTTTTTTTAAATATTGTAAATTTACATATGTTTCTTGCGTAGAATTGTAAATACTACTTTGTGATATACATGTAAACTATAAGTATTCAAAAATTAATTGCACTTATGTTTATGGTTTACATTTTTTAATCTTTGGAATTTATAACAAAAAACATAAACATATATATGTAAACTCTAAATTTCTAACAAAGCAAAAACCTAAATACAATATACAAATTTTGATATCAAATGAAATACAATTAAATTACTATATGGATGTGCAAGAGATTAAAAAACATGTGTGCACGCTTCAAGAACATATATGCACGGCTTCGAGAATAAATATGCACGGCTTCGAGAACATTTGTGCACCATCTAAAAATCATAAGTGCATCCATTAATTATCTTGAACATATATGCACGACTTCGAAAACATTTGTGTACGCAATCTAAAATCCATGCATCCGCAGACATATTACTTGTATATACTCGGTGCTTAAGGCTTGTGAGTTCACCCAATGCCCATGAACCTGTATTTTAACTAAAAAACATTAGAAACGACTTTTTAAGGTAAAACCGAAAGCTAAACTATTGTATGCTTGTAACAAGTTAACAATTAAATTATCAAAACAAACACTCTAACTAAACCTATTAACAAAGAAAGCTTAAAAGCCCACAAACATACAACCAATCGATACAATACATTTCTAATCATATCTCAATTCCAATTACGTTACAACAATCATGAAAATTTTAAATATCAAACATGACTACAAAATTAAAAGTCCTAATTCCAATTATGTTACAACAATCACGGAAAATTTAACAACCTTGAAAAACAACTTCATTAGTCCGAACAGTAGTACCTAAGAAAAAGCACATTAATGAATGCAAGTTTTTTTTGAACTTATTAATGAATGCAAGTTAATTATAATAAAAATGATATTTTAATACTAATAATAAGTAAAAGCAATCAATCAGACCTACATCTATCTCTACGCATGAATGACTAACAAAATGAGTGATTAAAATGATATCTCGTGGCGGTATGATATAATGATTAAAAACCAACTTTAACAACTAAATACGATTTTAGCATGTACATGAATCTCTCCGTCCGGATAATAAACAAAAAACGATTTTGACAATTACATAGATCTCTCCGAGTAATAAAAAACATTTTCGCGACAAAATGATTTAAAAAAGCGAAGAATCAAGAATCATTTCAAAACCGTACCTGAACTCTATGATGGCGGCGGTATGTTGTTTGTAGTGATAGAGTTTTGAGGGTTGAGAGGAAAAGAGGGTTTGATGTTTATTGTTTTCTTGATGATAGATCTGGAGAAGAAAGGATGGACAGTTGTATTTTGTAGAAAAATGTAAAAGATGTATAAGGGTTGAGATGGAGATACGTAAGATATGAAATCAAATGTATCCTAAAAATGTGGGACAGTTTTTGAAAAAAATAATATTAAAATTCCCTTAATGTCCTTTAAGTCATTTTAAGAAGTTCGTTTAACATCCCTTTTTTTATATTAATGACACTAATGGCACAAATGATCTCATCCATTAATTAAATGATCTAATGGTTTATATACTGGTTCTGTAAGTTCTGTACAAAAAATTGGTTTTGTATTGAAAATGCCACTATATATATATATATATATATATATATATATATAAATATATATATATATATAGTTATATATACGGGAATGATGCAAAAAATGGATGATGTAATCATTTCATTTCGTTAAAAATGATGCATATGAAAATAAAGATTTCTAGTGGTTCCAATTCTTTTATTTACGTTGGAATAATTTATCGTATGTACGTCGTTAGGTTTCGATTCAAGTTTATTTAGTGATCAAGGTTCGCTAATTTACTTATGTAGTAAGTGATAATAATAATTGGGAAAAATAATAAGCGAAATAAATATTTTATGTTTAGTGTTATCATGCATTTATTTAAGGGTTTCAAATAAATAAATTAAAATGTAATTAGACTTTAAATAAAATACAGGTTTTTGAGTAAACAAAAATATAAAGTATTTTGATAAAAAAATATAAAAAAATTATATATATGTGTGTGGGTAGGTCGGCCAAGAGAAAAAAAAATTTAGGAATCCTAATTGTATAATGAAACAAATCTTTTAGATATTATCCTAAAACTAGTATAAATACTCCCTTAATCCTAAATCCTAAATCACTTTTTCTCCCCTCCCACGTGGTAAATTCAGTCGACACACACACAAGGAAGAACACCATCAAAAAAATTTGAAGAAATTTTTAGCTGAAAGATCGTGTGTTTTCAAGTTAAAAGGTTTTTCGTATAACCCTTTTTATTCAATCTTCTTTTATGTTAAATTATGTAACTATTTAATTGATAGAATTAGGATTTGATAAAATCTCAGTAATTATATATATAAGATCATATAATATTGATTATGGAGTAATTAGTAGCGTATCTATGCGTTTGGTTAGGTTTAGATAGTATTAAATTCATAATTAAATCTCGGCAGATTTTTTGGTCAGGTTGTTTAGGTCATAACTCGGTCATATAAATAAGTTTTATAGAGTATCTTGCCTTTAAAATTAACTACAATGAGTCTACTTTCCAACAAGATGGGTTTCGTGAATTGAAAGTGAGTAGAAATCACTCAAAATATTTTTACAAGATTTGTTGTCGAATCTGAGTTTTTTTGACAGATTTGGGTTGTGTTTGTGAGGTCAAAAACCTTATCAAAATATTTTTCTTGGATGTGAAATTGAAACTGGTATAATTTCAAAGTGTCTAGTAACTCCTGTAATTTTTCGAGATTTTTTCAAAGTGTCTAAGTACTTTTAGAAAAATCAAACATTTAAGTGTGCAATCAGATATTTTTCGGGATAGTTTGTGTTGTCGAATTTTTGAAAAATAGTTAAGCTTAATAACCAAGGTTGGAAAAATTACAGTAGGTTTAGGACTCATTGGAGTTGATGTAAATTGATTTTGGAAGTCAGATGAAGTCGTTTAGTATTTTATTTAATTCTTAAAATGAACTCGATTTTCTGCTAGTAAAATGAAAATGTTAACAATACGTTAAAAATAGTTAGTAGCTTGTTAAGTATGGCGTTAAACACATTGTTGGGATGGTCATAAATGTATTC
The DNA here is from genome assembly GCA_026074375.1 of Tanacetum coccineum. NCBI lineage: Eukaryota > Viridiplantae > Streptophyta > Magnoliopsida > Asterales > Asteraceae > Tanacetum > Tanacetum coccineum. Next base: position 85,080 of record BQNB010005686.1, read on the forward strand.
TAAAATGTTAGTGGTACATCAATTAAAGGTTACATAGTTAAGGTTATAAGCCTTGCCTGTGTGTAACCCAGTGAATGTTATATAATTATGTAGATATTTGCTTGGATTTTGTGCGCGTGTAAGCTTTGAGGTGAGTTTCTCGTAGCCCCTTTTTAAATGTTTTCTTGGGGTAAAAATGGATACAAAATTATTTTGAAAGGTTTTCCTTGCTGTGATTAAATGGTTTTATTTTGACATGGTTATGTAGCTATATATGTGATACTTATTCTGTGTGTATAATTTATATAATACATATGTGATACATGAAAAATTGAGTTGCTTGGGCCATGCCCGCAAATGTGGTAACTCTTATTGATGATCCATGGATACTATGCTAGCTTGTTGTGATTGGATCGGGGGTAACGCCTACCTACATTGCGATATGATACATTATGTTGTGGTATGAGATTCTTGATGCATGCTTATAACCGTATAATTGTCCATTGATTTTTTTATGTTCACAACTTATGAATTGTTTTATATTTAAACCTATGAGCTCACCAACGTAATGTTAACACTTGAGAGTATCCATTTTTAGGTGAAGTTAGAGAAGCTTAAGAGGTTGAGACTGCTTGGCTAGTAAGATTTTAGGTTCCCTGCATCGAAGATATCTCTACAAGACTTACTAGTTATCATTTACATTTCATACTTGATATACTTTCGTATTTGGTACTTTGTTATTTTGGATTTTCGTGTATATGACTATGTATTGTTATGGTTACGATTAACATCGATACAAGTCCCCTCTTGTGTCAGGTGTCGTCATAACATTTTGATTTATTTAATGAAATTGCATTTTAGATATTCTCTATTGTGACATCAATGTGTTGTGACGATGCCTATCACGTTACGCCTCGCGTTTTCGCCTTGGCGGGGTGTGACAATGTGACTCCATCCTTCATCATCATTAAACTGACTGAAACGATATTGTACGGAGTGATCAATCCCGTTTCAATCATTGGGAGAGACGTTATCGTAAAAAATCTGAACTAATAGCCATTTATTTACTCCATGATGTGGGGCTTGTCGGATTATATCTTGAAAGCGGATCCATGCATCCTTGATGGGTTCCTTATCCTTTTGGCAAAATCGGATGATCATAACTCGAATGGTCGAGGTGCGCCCAGGTGGAAAGAATTTATCGAGGAATTTTGACACGAGTTGCTCCCACTTTTGATCTTTGAAGGGGGTATTCTATATAACCACTTCTTAGCTTCCCCTTTTAAGGTGAAATGAAATAAACGGAGTCTAGATGCGTCCCTCGTGGTCCTGTCAGCTTGTATATTATCGACTAAACTTAAGAAATGTTTAACGTGATGGATGGGATTTTCACTTTTTAAACCTTGGAACGTGCATACGCCTTGGATTAGCCAAATATCACGAGAGTCTATGATGTTCCCCCTTTTTTCTATGGGAAGAACGATTGGGTTTTGAATACCAGCTGAATTGGGGGATGAATGCTCCTAAAGGATTTTGAGGGTAGGTGTAGGTTTTGGCCTCGAGTTAGTGGAGGATGAGACTTCGTCGTCGAAATTATTTCTTCCTGCTATAGCCAGAGAGTCATTTCATTTTTTACAGTTGGCGGCTCTTCTAAGCCTATGCATTTCTTTTTCGGGTTCCTCAATAGGTTCCTTTAGTTTCTTAACGGTACTACGAGTCATGGAGAATGATTAGGAATTGAAATGGAATAAAGAAAAAGATAGACTATAACAAAGCTAATTGAGAGAAATTAAAATCTCACTTGATAGGAATAAAGC
>BQNB010005686.1:94375-101016 GCA_026074375.1 Tanacetum coccineum
TCCGATACGCGTTTACTTTTAATTTAACTTTTAAGCTAAATCGCGTAGACTAGAAATAATAATTAACTAAACGGTCACCACATAAATTAAGTTACGACAAAACAATTGTTTTAATAATTATTAAGAAGATAATTATTAAATCTGCGTGTTTTATTTTTATTGGTCACGTAAAAGGCTTACGTTTCGCAATAAAATACATTTAGACACACCCCGGAAATACCTGGACTTACCTAGACTCAAACCAATACCCACTTTTAATCCCTAAACACAAAATTTATTATATTTTGTGTTGATAAACCCATGTTTGAGCCAATTATTGCAAAATTGAACCCATAAACCCTTTTTATTCACATGTGCTAAAATCACTAAAAATCTTCCTAAGTACTTGTACATCAAGGTTTTAATTAAGACTTGTACTAAATGTCCCTAGTTAGCCTAAATACACAATGGATAATAACCTTTTCCTCTCTTTCTCTCTTGGATACCCACGGCACAACATACATATATACATAAACCATAAGATTTCAAGATCTTAGGTAAATCTTGTACCAAAATCTTGTAATTAAGGAATGTACTAGTAAGGTATTATCAAAACACAACCAATATAAGAGAGTTAACTATGAATCCGCAAACCACTAATAAGGGCAACGTTTTTGGTATTTTTGAGTCTAGAAAGCCAACTAGCTCTAAGCCTATATATATACCCATGTACATTGACATTTAACACTCTTGGAAACTCATGAACACTCTATAAATCAAAACCATCCTCATTTATCTCTTTTACAAATCGGGTCATACATAACCGAACCCATACGCACCCTAAATTCATTCCAAGCACTCAAGGATTTCATCTAGAGCCAAGTCAAGGTACCACCATAAGGGGTAATTGAAAGCTTTGAAGCTCGGTTAACGTACACACGAGGGATGTGTACGCGAATGAATTGTCTTGCCTAACTCGTAACAAAGCTTTGGGACCTTTTGTAAGTCGCGTACATGCATGGTTCATCCCATGCATGATACACGTACGTATGAACACGTATATAAGATTTGAGGTGGATGCTGGAATGCAAAGGAATATAGGAAAACGATTTAAAAACAAGCTAAGTCCATAACGTTTTCATTTAACCACAAGAAAGGGAAACCCATATGGGCACTAACTCATACAACACTCTAAATAAATTAAACCCACTTAAAACATTTAACGTAAGATTAAAGGGCGTGGCTAGGAAGGGTAATACGACCGATCATTAGAGGTTTGCATGTGTATACCACGACCCTTATATAAGCTAATCGCTCTCATTATGTGTTACTAGGGCGGTATAAACCAAATTCTTAAGTTAATTACTAAAAGCGAAAACGACGCACATAATGGGCCTCGTCATGCTCAACGTTCCTGTTAACCATGTATCAAAGGGGCCCACAGCTTATTGATAAGCTCCACGAGCTTATTAAGAGACCTAATATGCTTATTGGTCTTGTATGGACTCTCGTGTACTTTAAAAACCTAACCGGAACCTTGATGGGCTTAGCAGCCCATTACTGTGGCCAAACACGAGCCTATAAGCCACGAATAAGCTTGGACAGCTTATTGGTGAGCTTATGCAGCTTATGAGACTTATTATAGACTTAGGAAGTTATTGGACCTAAAGGGATCAAGCCCAAACACTTAAAATACTATTCAGACTCATATCGGGCTCAAAAAGCCCATTAACAATCTTAACGTCTTATTGAATAAGCCACAAGATAAAAACAACTTAAACAGAATCCCCTAAATGCTTAATGAGATAAGAAAATAAGAGGAATCAAAGGAGAAACCTTTGTGTACCATTTAGACTAGAGTAATAAGCTCAAATAAGCTCATCTGAGCTTATTTTCTAGCCAAACAGTTTCATATGAGCTTATATAAGTCAAATAAGAGCTTATGTACTTTTACAATCCTAAATGGACCCTTTGTTTGCTTAATGGGCCTTGACGAGCTCAATAACCTCATCCGAGCTTATTTATAAGCTGACAACAGCTTATGTAGCTTATTGGAGTTATTAAAACCTATTATCACTTGTTAGATCTTAATTGAGTTTAAAATGCGATTTTTACAAATTAAGGGGGCTAAAAGTGTCATATTTCAAACCTAAGGGTTAAAACAGTCAAAACTGGATTTATAAAGCTTTAGGGATTGTTTTTGTAGCTTCTGAAAACTTAATGACTGTTGTTGAGAACAAAAGGACAAAGTGTAACTTGATGTAAAGTTTAAAGGACTAAAAGTGTAATGTGGAAACAATGGGTTTAAAGTGTAAAAACAATAATTTCAATAAACATAAAGACTTTTTTGTAATATAAGAAACCTATCGGTATTAACAAGAACAAAGGTAATTTAATAACCACTTAATATAACGTACGATTTAATAAATTGTACGGATACTTATACTAGTTAAACCACGACATAATAAAGTACGAATAATAATAAATAACTAATATACATATACAAGAACGTGTATCAATACTAATACCTCCCCAAGAGCCATCAAGTCCAGTGACCAATAAACAAAAAACATGTACAACCACCACACAAGGATGAGTACATTATAAATATCAACTATAGGCAATTTAGTTGTAGTTAATGCATTAAGATCCGATAAGCCTAAAACTTTTAGACTAAGACTGTCCTTATTATTCCTTATGCTAATTAACGGTGATAACATTGCCAAACATATAAATTAAATATCATTTACATAGGACTAATTTACAGAAGGTGAGTCATAGCTCCCATGTTTTAACAATTAAAAAAAGATTAAACAACTTTAGGTTGAAACAAGCTATGTTAGCCAAAATGGACGCAGTGTACCTTTTAAACAATGATTACGTGATTTGCCTAAGTAGCGATAACCCACAGAGCCCATTAACATGAACAACAATTACTAGTATTGTGAACGCGAATGTTATAAATAGATCTAGTTTGGGGATTGACATCCCCGTTTGTGGTGAGTACGCTCACCTGTTGCCAGGTTTGCCGACATCAAACGTATACCTTATCGATTTAGGGATGTTGCGGGTTAGAACATCATCACCGGTCATATATTGCAATTTAATGCAAGTCATAGCATGTCCAGCTTCAAGTTTCAAGAGCTTAGAAAAACGTAAATACTTTTAATGATGTTTTGCATATGATGCTTAAATCATCACATGGTAAAACTTGCGGTCCTACTATTGTATTAACTAAACCTATGAATTCACACCCACTGTATTGTGAACGTTTTAACATGTTTTCTCTCATGTCAATAAGGACAAAGGAGCTCAGAATTGCGAGTTTTATATACTTAAAAAATACTATAAAATTAAAATATCCACAAGAGCAATTAAGAAAATAACCAAAGTACCCTTGAAAAAAATCAACTCTCAAAAATATATAATATGTATATTTAATCGGGACAAGTATGATCAACCCGGGTCGTTGTCCTCCACCACTACTGAAATTGAAACCTCGTTAAAAGCTTGGATTCTGATTTGAATAAGCAAAGATATTTTTGATAATCTATATCTACTAAAATAAAAGTCAATTTAAAACAATTAAAAACAAATACGGAAAACAAATAAAACGTGTCAATTAAGCAAGAAAACTAATTTAACCCCTAAAAAGTAAACTAAAATTCGAAACCTAAGATTCGACAAAAGTAAATTTTAGGAAAAGAAAAACAATTTTACTTTACTATTTTGAATATTTTTGAATTTATTATGGAACTAAAAACTAATAAAACCTAAATAAAAATAAAGTCCTAAAAATTTTATAAAAATTACTCTAATTAAAGAAAATGTGCAGAAATTTTCTAAAAATAAAAGCCCTAATTTTTATCTTTATAAAATTTAATTTGAACTAATTAAAAACCTAACCCTAATATATAAATAAAACTAAAATAAACTAATTAAAAACTAACTTAGGTGTGACAAACTGTATAAAGACATAAGGGCTAAAACTGGGCAAAAACTTTTAATAGGCAGGAAGGATTTAACTGAGAACAACTAAAACAGAAAAATTTCAAGAATGGTCCCAGATGGACCTACCCCGATAACAACAAAGTCCAATAATAAGCGCAAATTCAAAAGTGCTTATCACATAAAACTTGAAAGAGCAAATTAGTAAAGGAAGCTATGTGGGAACAGAATAATAAAAAGCTACTTGCTTTTGGGAAAAAAAAATAAAAAACAAAAATAAATAAAAATCAATACTAGCTTATTTTTGACTGACCTTAGAAAAGAGGGTTTTTAACCCTTGGTTTTACTTATTAAGCTCTAAAAAGCTTATTTTTAGCTAAAAATTAAAAAGGAAAGGGATTCTAAAAAGCTTATATGATGCTTAAGCTATTTCAGAAAAGAAACTAGAGCTGGAAATCCTCTTAAGCTACTGAAATTAAGCATGAATTAAGTAAACTCAGGAAATAAGCAAAATAGCACAAAATCCAAATAAGCTAAAGACCTTAAAAAGCTAAACTGGACTCTAAAACTTTAAGTACTTATTAAACTACTTATAATCTATCTATATAAACTATAAAATCTAGACTCATAAGCTAAATTAACAAATTAAGATTCTACTTAAGTTCCTACTGTTTTTGTTTTTTTATCTTTTTGAAAGACTTTTGACAGCAAAGATAAGTAAAAATAAGCTATTAGGCTCAAAAGACAAAACTAGATTATAAGCTTATGAAATCTAGTTAAGCTACTTATGATCTATCTATTTAAGCAATAAAAATGACTATCTTAAGCTAGAATTAAGATTTTAATTAACTAAGTATCTATCCTACTGTTTTTGGCTTTTTAAGTTTTTAAATGACTTTTGACAGTAAAATAAGCTAGGAAAATAAGCTAGATAACAAAATTTAAGACTTAAACTATATTAAGCTGTACCTAAACTTAATCCTACTTGAATCTAAGCTCCTAAATCCTAATTTGACTTAACTAAAAACTTGGCTAAAAGAAGCAGTACAAACTTGAGACAGCAGTACTAACATAAGTTAGTACTGCTGGTGCACTTGGCAGTACCCAAAGACAAATAATGCAGGATATCCTAGTGACTATCAATACCTTAAACTTACTCAAATTGTGTGTATAGACACAATTCAAGCAAAATCCAAGCCTTAAGGGCTTCAGATCAAAATTTAATAAGCTAAAAGAAAGGAAAAACTGTCCTGGTGTAAAAACTAAGATTATAAGCCATGACTTTTGAAAATTAGCAAACTAACTTTTAAAAACTCTTTAACTACTGATTTTAAATGAAAACTCAACTTACTAAAACAAATTGCATTTCCTAATTTGACTTTTTGAAGTCAAAACTACTTGAACCAAACACCCCTTTATGGTTTGACAGCATTTGGTTAAGCTATTAATTTGGAAAACTACTGATCAATACTTAATAACTAGATTACTAATAGCCTATAACTAACTTATGTAACATGTTCTAACAACTAATTAAGCATAATTCTAAGATCTATACTAATTTAACTAATATTTTTGGATTTTATGGATTTTTATGACAGAAATTAGTAACTAATGATCTATATCTATTTAAGTAAAAACAGATGAAGGCATATAACTAATAAGTACTAGTAAAAAGAAATAAGAAACTAATAAGCAAATTCAATAAGTAAATAAGCAGATCTAAGTTTAGAAAGCTATAAAACTATTATTTAAAGCAAGAAATAAAGGAAATAAAGGAGAGACTTACAAACTCCTCTAGCTAAACAAGAGGTTCCCAAATAGGGCAGCTACAAGCTCCCTAGCTTATTAAATAAGCTAGGGTAACTTGGGATCTCTTCCAAGTTAAGATCCCCTTCCAAAAGCTCAATTCTAATAAGATCCATGATAAATGTAAGTTACACTGTTTTAAGGTTTAGATAAGAATAATACTGATTTAACTAAGCTCTATTTCAGCTTATAGACTGAAATAGCTTATTAAGAGCTTATTGAGAGAATTTAGCTTATTTAAGAGAGCTTACGAAAAAGAAATTTGGAGAGATTAAGAAAAACTGAATTTCAATTAAAATAAAACTTGCTTACAATACTTTTAAAAAGAAAATTACATGATTAAAACAACATTAAGCTAGGAATTAAAATTTAAGCTACAACTAAAACTAAAAACTACGTGTAAAATCTAGATGTTGTGTGTGAGAGGTGAGGGCCTTTTTATAGGCGTTTGGTGAAGCTTCCAGACCCTCTTGCCTTGCTTTCCAATCTTTCAATCCTGGCCAATCATTTCTTTAATCATTTGAGCTTCATTTGTGGCCGTTTGATCAAATTGTGCACTCAAGGATTACCAAGCTGTCATTCCTTGATGTGACAGCTTGTGCTTCCTTTGTGAGTGAGCTTAGTGCAAATCCCACATATAATTGTGCTTTCTCTATTACTGATGTGGCTTTGAGCTTGAGAGAGGGTAAGTATCCCCTTGGAAAGACTGATTTGACCCTTGCCTTGCACTTATGAGCTCCTTAATTGACCATCTAACCCTTTAATTTCTATAAGCCCTTTATTTTTTGACTGTGGGTAAATTGGGACGACGATGAATAGTGTTTGGATTTACCCGCCCTTTTTTTTATAACTGAATACGGGGTACAAACGGTTTAAACTTTGGCCTTATGACACAAATGGTCCTTGTG
>BQNB010005687.1:0-23049 GCA_026074375.1 Tanacetum coccineum
AACCCATTAAGTTTCACCATTAGAATTATTTGTGTAATAGGTCAATATGGGCGATTTTGTATAACGAGTCGATATGGGTAATTTTGTGTAATAGGTCGATATGGGTATATTATTAGGGTTATTCTTATAAATAGCAAAAGCATGAGGGTTCAAAATCATTGAATGTAACATCGAGAAGATATTTTTCTTAATTAATTCAAATATTTGATATGTTAGGCTTTGATATAATAAGGGGATTAATTGATGGCTAAAGAAGTTCTGCTGAAAGAAGTTGGATATCATCCGCGAAAGAAAAATATAAGGCACAAGTAGGGAGAAAGGGAAGAAGAAAATAAAGGTGCATCATTCGTAATTATGCGTTAATTTTTTTATGATAGGTGGATAATATATTTAAATAGGCAAATCCAAAACTCCCACTATTTAGAATGAATGTGGATTTTAATTGTGTATTAACGGTAATGATTCATTTATTCATGATCCATGATTGGTTGATACTTCATTTGTATTACATTTCTGTTACATAAAGAAAAAATTGTTATAGTTCGGGTATTCATTATGTGTTACATTCATTCTACCATTAGATTTTTTGTAACACCCCCATTTTTACATATAGCAGCGGAAGCTAATCTGGGGTATTACTTCATGGATACAACAATCATAATCATAGAAAATGACTCAAAAGAGACGTTGTTCAAAAGATACGTTATCATTCATTTAAAATCAGAGTTTTACAAAGGCAGGTCCCAAAATCTAGTTACATACAATGTGAATGATAACAAGTTTTAGCCATCTTCATGTCCATGCCACTCCATGCCATAAGTTGCTCAATTACCTGAGATAAACATGCTAAAAAGTCAACACAATGGTTGAGTGAAATTCATAGGTTTGAAATGTAATAGTTGAATACAAGTTATCATAATGGAAATATTGGTATTGCAGGGATAATTATCATGGAGAACATTATTATCCTGGAGAACAGTATTATCATGGAGAACAGTATTATCACCCTAAACTCATGAATCACATAAAGAGATATTAAAGAGATATTAGGAGATACTACCCAAAGAGATATTAAATAGATATTGGGAGATACTACCCAAATAGATATTGAAGAGATATTGGGAGATATTACCCAAAGAGATATTGAAGAGATATTCGGAGATACTACCCAAATAGATATTGAAGAGATATTGGGAGATACTACCCAAATAGATATTGAAGAGATATTGAGAGATATTACCCAAAGAGATATTGAAGAGATATTGGGAGATATTACCAAAAGAGATATTGAAGAGATATTAGGAGATATTTCCCAAAGAGATATTGAAGAGATATTGGGAGATATTACCCAAATATTAAAGATATATTGGGAGATACTATCCAAAGAGACATTTTCATGTACTTAGGCAATAATATATCAGGATAGCATATAGTTTAGAAAACACTTGCAATGAATTTCACCTGAATATGTAGTTGTAATAAATTATTCCAAAATGAAAGCTGATGACTGTATCACAATCTTAACGGGGAAGGTTGATATAGCAAAATGATAGTAAACAACCACGTCAAGCAACCTGAGTAAATATGTCAAGTCTTAGGAAGATTGTACTCTAGAACTTTGGTTCAGAGAGTTATGAGTTTGATTGGAAAGTTTGGAATTACTGTATCATCGTTTGGGCCATCATAATTCAGAAGTTATTCAGTAAACGTTTGAGGAGTTAGGGCACTTTAAATCGTAAACCCAACAACTCAATCAGAACGTAATACCCCTAGTTGAACCCCTTAAATTTGAGGCTTCCCTAGTATTGTGTACGATATATCGTTTTTATGCGTTTTTCATCAATATAGGAAATGATAAGCACGACAAGCGTTAAATAAAGTTATGCCTTGTAATGTTTTGAACATGTTTTTATACTTTTTCAAAATGTTACATTTTATACCCTTGAGAATGAAAAATGGCAAAATATACCCTTGGAGTTTGCACTTTTACGAGTTTGGTCCTTCAAGTTTAAAGATATACAAGTAAACCTTGTACTTTCAAAAGTGACTAATAGTTCACTATAGTTATAACTTTGATAAATGACTATATTCAGCCTTCTAGTATTATTTCAGAAAAGTTACGTTATATTCCCCATGCATGGAAATACTTTGCAAAACAAGTACAAAGTGCCTTGCAAGCTTATTTTAAGTTCTAATGATATTTTCAGGTTATAGATTATTAATATAAGCTAAAATATGAAGGTTTAACATAACAAAAGTTCAGATTAACGATTCGTTAAGCTAGAAATCAAAATGGGTCGAATTAGGGTTTTATAATGAAAACGCGTAGGTTTTTAATTCAAATTCCTTCAATAATTAATAAAGTAGTTATAATAACATTATTTAAGCATGTTAGGATAGATTATAACATCATTTTATCATATTAGCTTATAGATTTAAGAAAAACATGAAATTAGGGTTTCGGGTGTACGGTTTTGGATCAAAATGGAAAATGGCCATGAATTGAGTTATGAAACATTAACAAGAGTTTATTTAGGATCATATGAACGTTATAAGAGTGTAGGAGCATAAGTGGAACATCCAGAACCTAGTTTTGAGCTTATAGCTTGAAAACGGGTCAAAATCGGGACTTTTAGCTTCGTACGCCTAGAATAACGACTCCCAGGCTTGTTTTCTTTGTTTATTTTGCTTCACTTCTGTTATTGAGACTTCTTAGGACCTATTAGGATCTTCTTTGAGCAAAGGATTGCTGCTATTAAGGGTTATAGAGGAGGAAGTGGGGGATGAATGAAAATGAAGGGTTTAGGGTCCTATTTATAGTCGAAATCCCCCTTGGTGACCAAGGAAGCTTTGTGCTCTGATCTTGGACATGTGGAGCAGCTAGTACATGATGAGGAGAGGCTAGAGGGTGATTAGCAAAAGCTATGGAAGTAGGATTGCAAGGTGGAAGGTGTTAGGGGTGTTTGTGTGGCCGCGGCTAAGCAAGAGAGAAAGAGAAGTGATGTGGAGCTCTAGCAATCAAGGAAATGCGTTTTAGGCTGTAATGTTATTGAGTCAAGTTGGGGTCACTAGGTGTTAGTTGCAAATGTGAGTATCAAAATGGGTCAAAATGCTAAGGTTTTAGGTTAATGGTTCATTAGGGCTCGGTTAGGGTTTTCAAGCTTGCATTTCATGTACATTTGATTAGTAATGATAGATATATGTTCACAAGACTTGTATTAAGGGTTTCCAACAGTATTTGGTTTGTGGTTTGGGTTTAAAATGGGTGAAAAAAAGTAAACGAGACGAATGTTTAAATTAGGGCTTAATTAGGGTTTTCTTAGTTTAATTCTTGTACATTGTTGTTAAAATGGTGAAATGATAATGGAATGTGATTTGTAATGTTGTAATTTATGTTATTACTACTTATTTGAGTATTGGTTTAGGGTTAAAATGATAAAAAACAAAAAAAAAAAAAAAAAAAAAATAAACCAAAAAAAAAAAAAAAAAAAAAAAAAAAAAAAAAAAAAATAAAAAATCAAAGAAAACAAAAAAAGATAAAAAAATAAAAAAAAAAAAAATAAAAATAAAAAAAAAAAACAAAACAAAAAAATAAAACAAAAAAAAAAAAAAAAATAAAAAAAAAAAAAAACAAAAAAAACAAAAAAAAAAACCAAAAAAAAAAACACCAAAAAAATAAAAACACAAAAAAAAAAAAATACAAAAAAAATAAAAATACCCTACCAAAAAAAAAATAAAAAAACAACAGAAAAAAAAAAAACAAAATAAAAAATAAAAAAAAAATAAAAAAAAATAAACAGGGAAAGAAAAAAACAACAAAAAAAAAAAACACAACAAAAAAAAAAAAAAAACACAAAAAAATACATAACAAAAAAACAAAAACCCCCCACCTCCCCACCTCCCCTCCTACCAAACACCCTCAACAACCCCAAACCAACCACCCCCCCAACTACACCTATACCTAACCCAAGCGTCATGGTTTAGAAAACTAGTCGCGGTTTTTAGGGTTTAGGGTTATTCGAATTAAAGGTTTTTGACTGTTTGTATGTATATAAAAATATGTGTGATAGCTTATGATTAGAAAATTAATTAATTAGGGTTTTATACCTTTGTTTATTGCGTTTTCTTGTAGTAGCTTGTACAAAAGTGGTTGGTGTAAGAACTAGAATGAAAACCAGAGGTAAAAGGCTTATTTTAGAGATCATGTTTAAATGATTATACATTGTACTTTTAGAGACTCCCTGTTACACTTGACATTGGACCCGCCGGAAGTTTTATATTTCAAATGGTATGTTATATTACTCTGTTACATATGGCTTTAGTAGCTATCTTGTACATTCACTTTAGATATTATACCCTTCATGGAATTAGGGTTTAGGGGTCATACGATAATGGTTTTTTAAAGCACGTTTTGATTTATTGTTGCAAAATAGGTACATTATTTCGAGTACATGTACTTTGTAATAATGATTTTTAAGAATTTTCGATCTTGATATGTTTTATGATGTTTGATTGACATATAAATAGATATAGATGGCATAGGTAGGTTCGCGTGAGGCTCGTTTCTACTTTGTTATGCAAGTAGTTACATTGCATATGAGATATCGGCAATGAATGTAATGTAAAATAAAGCGAAAAAATATTTCCATTGTTTTAGAATTGTGATTCATAGTCAAAATAGGTTGTGTCATTTTTTGTTGTCTGGATTTTGCATTTTGATGGAAATTCTAGGTTTTATACCTAATGCCTTCACTTACAGGATGATTGGCTTTTAACTTGGGCGCGAGCTTGGTTTATATTGGGCTTTGAGCCCAAAATTACGGACAATATTAGATTACAATTCAAGCCTGGTCTGAACTCGAATTGCTAATTCTTAAAACGACTAATTAACAAATAATAAAGACCGATAACATATTGTTTGACTTATATAACAAATTAAGGCTAACATGCTCTACTATCCCCTCCTTGAAAAGTTTCCACCAAATTGTGTGGTAGTATCAGCTTCTTCGAGGGATTTCCCCTTCTTCTTTGTTAGTGGGCAAATCTTTGGTTGTAACGGGGTCCTTTGCATTATTCGTATCCAACTTGAGCATCATAGACTTTTTCATTCACTTTCTTGATATCTCTTCCAAGATTATTGAGTTATGCTTGTATTGCTGCCAATCCGTCAGAAGTTTCAGTACTTCTTGACCTAGATGTTCTATTGTGCCATTTTTGAGAGTATTCAGCCATTTCTTGGATGGTCACATTTGCTTCGTACGAAAAGTTTCTTTAGACGTTATTGCACCTCGTGGGAATCAAGAATCTATCGAGTAGGAATTCCCAATCCATTATAGAACAAGATTACCTCCTGCATCTCCGTTAAATAGTATTGAGGACACTTCATCAAGATTTCTTTAAATCGCTCCTATGCTTGGTAAAGGTTTTCATTAGGTTCTTGCTGAAAGTTGTTGATTTCCTCTATTTTCTTTGCAGTTCGAGCAGGTGGACAATATTTGTTCAAAAATTTTGTTTTAAGACCATCCCAAGTTATGATTGAACTAGTTGGTTCGTTTCTTCAGCTACGGCTTTGTCGGCTATTAGTTACAGGAATAGGAAGTGCTCATAGCATTCACTTGGTCTATTGTAATATTTGGGAATGTGGAATAGATCGAAGATCTCAGAACTTCTCTCAATGTGTTAGTTCGCACTTCCCTGAATCTGACCGCTAAAAGGTAGTTGGTACGTAGTTCTTTGAGAAATTCGCCTTTTAGTTCAAAGTTATCCTTGTCTTTAATTTTAGGCCTAGCAACTCCCAATCCATAGTCGGCTCAAGTTTTGCTCATGTACTGCTCCATGGTTTCCGCCATTGTTTCTGCAACTTCTTCCTCCGAGTATTCTTGGTCAAAAAATAAATTGAAATCAGGCGATCTTAATTCGTCAAGACTTAGTGTCTTGAAGTGCTTCTTAGATGATCAAAATTCTGATTCCGGATCCTTGAAAGGTGTGAATAGTTCATTCGTTGAACTCCTTGTCATGCACTTCCTGAAACAAGGGATAAACAATCAGTAGGATAGGCTCTTTAGGATAGAAATTTTTTTAGCACGGAAATCAAATATGAAAACTAGGATTCTGATTCTGTTTCAGATGATCGATACGCCGTATTCAATAGAAGTGAATACGCCTATTTAATCAGTTGAAATGAATACGGGGCTGGTTTTGGGTATTGGATAGAAAGTAGATACGTCGTATCCATTGGAAGTGGTATAGTCGTATCGGTGTTATCGACCAGAAACAGTGTATTAGGAAAAACTAATTTAAATACGCAACAAATTAAACACACAATTATACAAGAATATACAGTAATATACAAGAAATATACTATAATTTATTTTACGTTAATCCTAGGGTTAGTCTAATGCTAAAAACCAAAATATAAAATATAAATCAAGATTAATTTTCACTCCCCGGCAATGGTGCCAAAAACTTGATGTGTCGTTGTGTGGTGTATATTTTTATGATTCAAGTTTTAAATTTATATTTTGTTGAATTAACAAAAAAACACTTTAACGGGCAGTGTACCCGGTCGGTGGTTGATTCGTGGTAAGTAGGGTGTCGAACACTTGAAGCAAGGTTAAATCTCTCAATTTATTAATATTTTGGTTTACTAACTTTATTCGATCTAAATACGGTTAATATATATAAATAATATACAATAGTAGGATACTATAATTAATAGTTTGATAAGTAAGTGTATTCAGTGAGGCTTTCAAAAAGATGTTCACTTTATCAAAGCAAATACCCTAAAAACTAGGGTCGTTTTCCTAACGAGGAATGCAATGGAAAGTCAGAAGTCGGTTTGACATTTGATGCTTGAGTGGAAGGAGATTTTGATTTGTTTTCTAAATCTACGGGAAAATTAATGCAATCTACACTAAAAACAATGAAGGCAACACAAATTTAAACTAAAAACGCAAACATGAGTCCTAAAACGTGACTTAAAACCCTAATTTATCAAAATTAAATCCTAAAATGATCTTTTTAACTTTTATAAGTCCTAATTGAATAAAATGCAAGAACTAAGAAAACTAAACCAAAAACAAAAGCGATTTAAGCTTAAAAACACGAAAAACTTGAACGGGATTCAATCCCGTTCTTTTAAAAATTCAAAATCTACAATTTTAACCCTACGAAAGCAAATCTAATTTTTCTAAGTCCTAAATGATAAAAGAAAATTTTCTAAAAAAGAAGTAGATTTTTTTGACATTTTTATAATTTATTATTAATTAAAAACGATTTTAATGAAATTAAATGATTAAAAATACTAAACTAATTATAAAAATTCTAAAAAAATTAGAAAAAGTAGCTTGAACAAAGCTTATCCTACGAAAAATAAGCTGGGTGAAACAGCTTATTTAATAAGTTGTTTAAAAGCTAAAACAGGCTTATAACTATAAAGGCTAAAAAGGTTATAAAAGAATAAAGTGTGGGAGTCCTAACAGAAAAGTCCCAAGGGCACGAGTGGTGAGTGTGTGTAGTGTTAAAACATTTGGTGAGTGGGGTTGAGGTCCCGAGTTCGAGCCCTGCTCACTTGGGACATCACCCAATTCCAAATGTTTTTTATTTGCCAATTTTTCACAACTTTTTAGTTAAGCTAAAAATAAGCAACTTTTCCAAAAGCACTTTTTATATAAGCCACAAATAAGCACAGAAATAAACAACAAGGCTTAAACATGTTTAGCCTTTTTAGACTAAATAAGCAACAAGGAAACTAATAAGGTAAAAACTAATGATAAGCTAACCCTATTAAGCACTAAGGAACTAAAATAAGCAAGAAATATGCAGAAACTAAGCTAAGGGACAGATGCACTAAAACTTTTAAACTAACTTTCTAAGCTAAAAGTGCAAATTAAGCTCAATAAGCTCCTACCCTAAGTGAATATAAGCTAGAATAAGTGTAAAACTTATCACTAATAAGCAGATATAAACTGAATTATGCAAAGCAATAAGCTGAGATAAGCCCAAATAAGCAAATGAAGCTTTTGGGCCCAAAGATTGTTAGCCCAAACAGCCTATTAGAGGGGCTTTTGAGTTAATTTTTAAGCACTTAAAACAGATCCTTATAGCAACTGGCTATATACCCACCTAAAAAAAGCTCATGCAATAAAGCTCAAAATAATCATCTAATCAAAACACGAGTTTGGAACAGAATAAGCATGAAAAGCTTGATGAAAAAGCATGTTACAAGATTTCACCTCTTAGAAATTTTTGTACTTTTCTAAAACATACTTTTGAGATTTAAAAATAAGCTAAACAAATGATCCTTATGTCTATATGGACCTACAAACCGATTGGAATTTGGACCTATAAAGAGCATAGATCATACAACCAGAAACCATTTGAAATAAAGTGATAAGGCCCAATTAGCAATTTGAAAAAGGCATTTCTACAAATTTTCAACATTGGTAAAAATTTGACATGATTTTAGCAAAACATAAACCAAACTTGCAGACCTAGTGGAATTTGTTCCTAACTTGTTTTAACACTTAAAAAAACACATAAACATCAAAAAATTCACAAGATTCAAAGGTCTAATCAAATAAGCTGATAAAATAAGCTGTAAGCTCACAGATTCAAACCAAAAGTTTTATAAACTATGATTTTAAGATTTATCACTTAAAAACTTAAACAAACTGACTTTTATTACTACTTTTATCTATTCTAAGTTAACACAAGAGTACAAAGCAAGTTTTGACCTATTTTGACCCAAAAACTTAGTTAAACCAAACACCCCTTTAAAGATTATTCTTGACTTTTTAAACTGAATAATTTGATTTAAAACCAAACTTTGCAAAGACAAGATGTTATTAAGCTTAAGTTAAACCTAATGAACACAATTAAACCGTCAAATAAGCCAGAACAATAAGCTAAACAGTTATGTTAATTTTTAAGCTATTTAGACAGATTTTTGATAAAACTTGCACAAATGATATCTAAGCTACAAGAAGGCATACATAAGCATTCAATAACATAAATAAGCAACAATAAGCACATACAAACAGTAAATAAGCATAGATAAGCACTAATAAGCAATGCTACAGTAAAATGCAAGAAAAATGGAAATTCTCAGGAACTTACAAAGCCCTTGCCTAAAAGGGCAAATAAGCTCTTAAGAGCTTTGTCTACAAGCTTTAGCTTGTTCAAGAACAAGCTAGTAAACACCCTATAATCCCTTCCCTTTTTGGCTTATCTTCCAAATAGCTTTTTGAGTGGAAAGTTTTGAACTTCGTTCTTAACAACACAAAACATAGAATGTTTTCATTGTTTAATGTGTAAAACACTCATAAGTGTGTAAAATAAAGAGGCTCCTATATTAGCTCTTTTGAGACATTAAAAAAACTTGCTAACAGATTTTAAAACAACAACTTAAATTTCATTAAACTTTTAAAAACATTACAAGGAAAATGAAGTATAATAAGCTAAATAAAACTAAGATAAGCTGAATTTTAAAGCTTACAAGAGTCCTATATATAATAAGCTAATAAGTCTTGGTCTTCTTTGTCTTCACCCGTTTGTGTTTCTTGTGTGAGAGACTAAGAAGCTGTGTTTCTTGTGTAAGTGAGTGAGTGGGAAGTTGTGTTTCTTGTGTGAGTGAGTCCCAAAAGTCATCTCAGCCATTAATTCAACTTGGAGCCCAAGGTCTATCATTACAGCCCTTCATCTTCTTGTCTTTTTCATGGAACAATGGGATTAAAGGGGATTGCCAAGGTCGCAATTGCTGTTTATAAGGTGGGGTTTAATGAAAGTGATGGGTGAATAGTGCCAAAAGGGGTTGGCAGAAAATAGGGAAGATATACAGTGTTTTGGTGTTTAATTTGGGATACAGGGTAAAGATTTTGGGGAAGTGGTAACATTGGTCCTCCAAGGTGATAAGTGTATTTGCAACCACAGTCCTTGTGTTGTGAAAAGTTTAAGGGAATTGGCAGAAACAGCCCCTTATGTTGTATGTTTCCATTGCATGGATAGTCCTTTGTGGGCTAACAGACTTAACGGCCATATGATTTGGGCTTAAAGTCTTCTTATAATACCTTAATGGGCTGATCCGGCCCATTAGATGGGTACAGGTGGACCCATTAAGTATTTCTTTGGTTTTGGCTCCGTCTTTGACTTTGACTTTGTCGGGGTTGACTTTGACTTTGTCTTTGGTTGATTTTTGGTTGACTTTGACTTCTCACGCTTTTCCATTCCGTGCTTGGTTTTGTCCGTTTTGACTTGGTTTTTTTTGTCCTTTTCTTAGATATCCGTTTCCTACACAATATAAATAAAAACATACAAATACAATGTATTTTTGGTACGTTTTTGGTCATTTAAGTCCGGTTTTAATAGAAAATGGTATGTGTAATTAAGCACATACCAAAATCCCCCATACTAAGATATTGTCGTGTCCTCACGCAATGCTACAAGTAAACACTTAAGAAAACTAAGGAATATCATTCACATTGACTAATTAACCTCGATAATGATAGTAAGTGTTCATCGAGGGGAATTAAAGAATCAATAGTTTAGAAAAGCCCCGTTTTGACAATTTTTTATATTTATACTAACTACCACTAATATTTTTGTATTTTTCCTTTTTCTTTTTCTCAACTAACTAACATGTTTGACTTTCGTTATTTCATAACTTTAGGATTCTAGAACAAGAAAACATTTCAATTAAATGCCCCAAAAGGATAAATTCATGTTCTCGACTTTTCACTTATTCCATAACTCATGCTTATAACGAATCACATTAAATACAAGTTAAGATGCATAAACATATCATATTTTTAACTTGTGAACTTTTAACTTCCGACAATTATTATATCTTAGGTTAGTGTGCTTATTTCGAATTTCAACCATAGATCAACGTTTTGAAAAATTTCTATGCGTCATATTCCACCAAAAAAGTAATGAGTTTGAAGGCGAAGATTCATATCAGCTTGAGCGTATTTCGTCCATCGCACATCCAACCTTGCGGGCATACAGTGACCAGCTTTTGACACCCCACAGAAGACATAGTATCGGGACTCACGAACCTTCGTTTCAACACCCTTGGATTTCCCGTATATACATAAAATTACCACTTAAAATGTAATAGCCTTAGTTCAAAAGCATATTTAAATTTAAGAAAAAGAGATTTTCCCTATATTTATTTAATCACATACATCACGCTTAACATTACATATAACTATGATGCAATGTAAATCCTCGACCTTTTTGAAGGCTGCAACATCGGTTGTGAGCCGGCAAGATGCTAGCAAACTTTTATCAGTCTCGGATTCATTACTTCTTACTTGAGGCTTTCTTTTGAAGACTGCCACATCGGTTGTGAGCCGACAAGAGGCAGTAAACTTTTATCAGCCCACAGTTTATATTATTACCTTATTCATCATTTTCTCTTTTTTTTCATTAAACTTTATACCACGATATATAGAGAAGACTTCTTTTTGGAAAATTTAAGTATAAGTGGTGAAACTAAGACAAAAAATATTATTGACTACATTTCAAAAATTATCGATTTAAGTTTAATTTTCAAAAATAGCACGTATTATTAGTCCGGTTAGGAGCTTATGGGGTGAAAAAAGCTACAATACTTACACTTATGAGCTCTTAAGATTTCCAAATAATCCTTGTTTAGCATTCTAAACTCCATACTTAAACTCTATCATTTTTTTTTTCGTTCTTCGCAAAGATCGCGAATATGCTTAGTTATCTTAAGGACAAAAAGCTAGAGCTCAACACGTCGATGAGTCAAACTTTATTCTTATTTCTACCTGCACTAGGAGGAAGTCTAAATTTGGACAAAAACACTTATTTGGTTTTTTTGAAAAATTTTTTAAATTTTTTCATTTTTTTGGTATTTTGGTGGTAAAAATGGGATTACGTGAAAACAACGGCTGCAGGCACAATCAAATCGAAGATCCCCCCATACTAGAACAAAACATTATCCTCAATCTTTTAAGAAGGGTCTCTACGTAAATCTAAAGCCGTTTATTAAGTGTGCTCAAAGATAAACGTTAGTCGATAAGATTAGGATATTGGATTCCCAAAATGAAGCTGAGGATGTGAAGCTCAAGTGAACGAAGGACAAAACCACGAGCACGAGAGACTTCAAAAATCCAGGCAATCCTGGACATACAACACAACACAAAACACGAGAATGGAAGATGCACACCTCCCCACGTCATAAAACACTTATTCATTACTACTACAAATATTAGGATAAGAATGTGTTGCTTCCCACGAAGCGCTTAGTTTTGTTAACCGAGTCTTGAGCCTGACTCGATCCCCCATACTTGAGCTGGTCAAGGAGGATAGAAATGGAGAAATAGAACATCCAAGATAGGAATGTCCTCTCCAGAGATCATCATCGGGCTTTCATTAAAAGCTTTCAAGCCCCGATGAGATAAGAGATGAGGAGATTTCTCCACACCCGCAGCAAGAATACCAGAATTGACAACTTTGTCCTCATTTTTGGATAAAAATGGAAGCAAAGTGTCAATCACTAGAGAAAGGGGATCACGGATGAATGAGATAGAAAATTCATGCCGTGATATAAATTTCTCGGATTGTACTTCAATGAATATACCCGGATCGAAAATCTTGTTTCTAGTTCCGGAAGGAAAAGAAACTACAAGGTCAGATCCGGGGGAATCACTAGAAAGAGTAAAATCCAAATCCAGATGACGGGTGGGATGGGTGGGTAAATCATGAAGCACATGAACTCTTGGTTCTCTTATTGGATTATAAAGAATATCCTCCACCACATCCATAGTGAAATTGCCCAGCTCGGGTCATTCTTAAAGTAGAAACAATTATACTCAGGTGGAGATATGATATGAGCGAGTTCATCGGCGAACTCCTCATGATAAAAGTCACTCCTCTTGGCGGGAGGAAACGGATGGATCGAAAGATCAAAGATGAATGAATCATATTGAGAAAAATCAACATGAGTAGTGGTACTGCCACTACTCTTCTCTTCAATATGATCGGTTAGAAAGCTTCATTAATCCGGGAGAGAATAATCAAACATGAGTAGTGTTTCTGCCAACTACTAATCTTTTAGATTAAAGACAAAAAAGTTTCAGATTCGGGTTAAGAATTATCAAAAGGTGTTTAGCTCCTCCGATGAAATGTTAACGAGTTATGTAGGAAGGACTTTGGTCACAATGGAAGATGGAGTGGTATTAATCTTTTAATGGCTTCGATCTTAGCAATAAGAAGATTAACATTCAACAATTTTTCATGAAGAATATCGTCTTTGATTGTTTGAATAATATCAATATCAGTCCCTCCAACTTTTGGGATAACAATCTCCACTACCTCTAAGCTGACGAGCTCAGAATCGGGAGGTGATACCTCAACATACTCGATGTCGTCAATAGAGAAAGAATCGTCATCAATCGAAGTGGAATCATTGTTAGAATTGGAGAAACCCTCAAATTGATCTTTTGAAATGTCTAGAGGCGGAGAATAATCACGAAAAGGCACATCACACATTTTGTTACATTAAAATGATCATTACCATTTCCCGGTGGAATTGAAATGATATCATCTAACACCTCATCCTTTTTTGGAGAAGAATCATATCAAACGGGCAAATCACATTCGCTTTCGGATATACCATCGGACTCACTTGGGGTATGGACAAGGTTCTCAACACTAGACTTTATTAATTCATCCGATTCCAATGCCGAAATAGTGTCAAGATGCTTATCCTCCATTATAAGAGAGTCAACGGGCTCCTCGGTTAATAAAACGGGTGTGATTGTAATACACGGAGGAAGTTCAGAAATAATAATATCTCTCAAAGGAATAGAACTTTCCTCGTCATCATCATCATCGTAGTAAATGGGAATCTTCCGACATTGCGAAGGCTCGGGAGTATAAGAATCAAGATTAACCACTTGTTCTTGCCGTTGTTGTAACCAAGTTTGATACATCTCACGAAGCTTACTCATAGAATCATTCAACACTTGTTTAGCTTTTAGATGATCATTCATTGAATCAATCTAATCAATGATAAATTGCGAGGGTTGAAATTGGTCAAAACCAAAAGAATTAGAATTATAGCAAAAAATTGGATCATAATAATTTTCATTTATTGGTTGACATTGGAAAGTCTCATGAGGGCCCCTGCAATTTTCACAACAAGGCTCATAGAAGATCACTT
Organism: Tanacetum coccineum; assembly: GCA_026074375.1. Lineage (NCBI taxonomy): Eukaryota > Viridiplantae > Streptophyta > Magnoliopsida > Asterales > Asteraceae > Tanacetum > Tanacetum coccineum. The sequence goes on from BQNB010005687.1 coordinate 14,192, forward strand.
GTTGACATTGAAAAGTCTCATGCGGGCCCCCACAGCGGGTACAACAAATATATTGTTGTTGAAAACATTGAAAATTTTGTGGGAAATTAAAGTCTTGATTGTAACACGGTTCCGGATTATAGATAAACGGAACTTGAGGTGGACAATCGTAACCATAATGAGCATCGTTCCCACAAAACTCACAAGAATACGTCGGGGGTTGTGAAGGTGGGTTGAAAACGTTAGGAGAATCATCGACAAAATTAGGAGTGGAATCATAAGTGAATGAACTTCCATCTCCAGAATAGCATGTCGGATGAAAACTTGGCAAAGTTTGTGGGAACTCATCAACGTTTTGATTATGGCATGGTTCCGGATTAGAGATAGTCGGAACTTTCGGCGGACAATTATAGCCATAATGAGCACCGTTCCCACAAGACTCACAAGTACATCGTTGACAAAAGATACCGTCTAACGAATCACCACACCCGTAACAACAATGGTGGTCAATATGTGGAGGCCTTTGTGAAGAATTTTCACCGGGGTCCTGATTGAAGACGAATGGCTCTTGAGGTGCATTAACAACATTAGTTTTGTCATTGGATGACTCGGAAGTGTTTAGAAAGTCTTGGAAAATTTCATCTTCATAACAAATTGTAGACCAAACTTCCTTCAATTTCTTTCGTAATAGAGCACATTGTCGACAATATAGACCATCAACCGGGTTTCCACACTTGGGATATATCTGAGGGGGTCGTTGAGACGAGTCGGGTGTTTTATTAGGATCACGAACAAACTTGTCTACGAAAACCCCTTTAGAACAACAACGTGATTTAGTGTACAAAGTTCCACAAGACGAACATTCTTTAATAGTGTAAATAGGATTCAAACGATAATCGAGGGACGCCAAAAGAGTTAAACAATATAGAGGGATAAGAAGAAGAATTAAATGGCAAAGAGGTTAAAGGAGATTATTTTTGGTTTTTTGAGTTTTTTAAACAACATAGGAGCGGGAAAGCGCGAAGCTATTAAAAACCTTCTCCTTTCGGGTCGTAGTTCCTTGGAACAACCCTCCTTATACCTATTTTATCATTTTCTAACCTCTTAAAGGTGAGCCGTACTTCACAAGTGACACAAAGGCAAGTTTTGAATCTTTGATTCGGGAACTTATTATGATAATGCTCAAGTTTAGAGCATTATATTGATGATGATTTTTTATTATTTAAAGACAATGTTTTTATGTTTTTGATTTTTCTTGTTTTTATATACTAATAAAAGAAAATAAAAAATATTTTTGTATTTTTATATTTTTATAAAGAAAATAACAAGGAAGGATCTTCAAAGCACTAATTGTCAAATGTTAAAACGACAATCGTATACACTCCTCCCCGGCAACGGCGCCAAAATGATAACCACCTTTTTAGGGGTAATTATATATCAAATAGTATAATAAAATATCAAATATAAAATCCCCGCAAGTCAACCTAGTCAACCCTTTAGGAAAAAGGTCAACAAACTCACGGGTATGATATAAATGATTCCGGGCAAGTGATCACCCGGGTCGTTCTCCCAACGAGGCGTGCAATGGAAAGTCGAGAGTCGGTTTGATATTTGATGTTTGAATATAATAAGGCTTTGATTGGGTTTTCTAATTCTACGGGAAAAACAAGTAAGGTAAACTAAAAACGAAAGTAATTAAAGCTAAATAACTAAAACGATAACGGGAATCCTAAGAAAACGTGACATGAACCTAAATTATCAAAATTTAATCCTAAAATAATTTTTTTACTTTTTATAAATCCTAAATGACTAAAATGCAAGAACAAATAAAAGTAAACAAAAAACGTAAGCAACTAAAGTAAAAAAACAAAGAAAAACGATAACGGGACCAAATCTCGTTCTTTAACGATAAAAGAAAATTTTAAAAAAAATTATTTATTTGATTTTTATTTAATTTCATATGAATTGAAAACAGATTTAATGAAATAAAATGATTAAAAATAGTAAACTAAATGAGAAAAATCTGAAAAATTCACCAAAAGTACTTTAAACTATGCTGATTCTAAGAAAAAATAAAAAACTAGAAAAGTGCTGAACGAATAAGCTGAAAATAAGCCTAAAAAGGCTGATAGGCAAAATGGCTAAAAAAGGGTAAAAGAATAATTTGTGCAAATAAAAACAGATGGCCCTATCTGGTGCTAGTGGTAGCAGAGTGTCTGTGTTGAGGCTTTGGTATAAAAGGGGGAGGTCACAGGTTCGAAACATGTAGCCTTCCCTTTTTTTAAAAACATTTTTTTTGTTTTTCTTTTTTACAACTTGTAAAATAAGCAAAAATAACAAACTATAAAAAAGCAACTTTTCCTTAAGACTTGAAATAAGCCATGAAATAAGCAAGTAAAATTTAACAGATTACTAAAACTAACTAAGAGAATAAAGGGCTAAACTGTTTAGCTCTTTTAGAGCTAATAAGCAACCAAGGGAACAAATAAGCAAAAACAGATAACAATATATATCTAATAAGCATTTATAAACTACAATTAGCAAAGAAATCAAACTGAATGGACCAAGGACCTCAAAATAGATCAAATTCAAACATCAAAGAACACATATCAACAATCAAAAATCATTTTGAAACTCAGAATAAGCATAAAAAGGCTAATTGAAAAAGTTGTTTTTCAACATTTAGCAAATTAGACAGATTTTAACAAAGACTTAACTAGACCTATGCATACTTAAACAGCACTTGCATTCTGTATTTTAACACTAAAAACAAGTCTAAAACAATGCTTAAAAAGGCTTTTTCAAAAGCTTAATCAAATAAGCCACTTAAATCTGTTTTAAGACCACAGATTTAAGTGCCTTATAGAAATAGCTTAAAAACAAACTTTAAAACTTAAAAATTCTTAAAAACAACTTATTATGACTTAAAGAAGGCTTGTCAAAGTTGGCCAAGTGACCCAATTAGTTTTTAAGCAAATCTGACCCACTTTGACTCTTAAACCAAACACCCTTTTAAGTTTTTCAAAACCATTTTTAAGAGATTTTTGAAGATTTAAGCTATGTTATTTGAAAACAGATGGTTAATGATCAATATTAAGCAATAATAAGCAATGTTCAACAAGAGATAAGCACTAAAAATAAGCAAACTAAGAGATAAGTAGTTTTACAAGCTAAAAGGACACACTAATGAAATTAAATAAATGAAATCTAACTAACAAATAAGCATTAACTAGCAAATGAAGACACTAATAAGCATAAATAAGTAGATTAATAAACCTAGGGGAAAAAAATTAAAAAAAAAAAAAATAAAAAGTGGGGGGGCACTACGAAACACAGTAAATAAGCTAAAATTTGAAAAATAGAAACTTACAAAGCCCTTGCTTAAACAGGGTAAACAAGCTTAATAATAAGCTAATCTACAAGCTTTAAGCTTGTCAAAAGACAAGCTAGTGGTGTCCATAAGCCCCTTTCTATTTCTGGCTTTTATCTCCCAAATTAAGCTGTGATTTTTTTTGTTTTTTTGTAAAATTTTCTTAAGTACTTAACTTTTAAATAAAAACAGATTACTTATATGCTTAACTAAGAGTTTAAAGTAGCTTATGAAAGGCTTTAATCAATAAGTAAAAACGGGAATTGAAACTTAGACTTTATAACTTAAAAACTCAAATTTTCATCAAAAACTAAAAGGGTTACAAGACATGGAAATTAAAAATGCATTAAGTAAACCTTTAAGTAAAAATAAGCTGAAAAATTAACTAGGTGCCTCCTAAAGGCTTACAATGAATCCTATTTATATAATTCGAGCTAAGTCTTCATTCCTTGTCTTCTTCCTTTTTGTGCTTTCTTTGTGAGAGGAAAGAAGGGTGTGTTTGTTGTGTGAGGTAAGTCAAAAATCAATCCAAGCCATTAATCTTGAGTGGTGCCAAGTCGTTCTCTCTAACCATTGATTCTTTGTCTTTTTCTCTTGTCGAATTGGGTAATTGAGGATTGCCAAAGGTCGGCAATTGAACCATTGTGAGGTGGGTTAGATGGGAGGGTGATGTTTTGTCTTGGGGTTGCAAGTGTGAATGAAGTGATGGGTGAACAGTATTGGTTTTTGGGCTTGGCGGGAAAAAGAGGTTTTGTTCGTTTTGGTGATAAAGGGTGAAAGTTTGGGGGAATGACAGGTTTTGCCCTTTAACTTGTGTAGTTGTATTGCAATGAAGGTCCTTGTGGTGAGATTATTATAAGGGATTTGGCAACAATGGGCCCTGAGGTTGTATGTTATGTTTGCACCCACAGTCCTTTGTGGACTAACGGACTTAATAGCCCTATTATGGGCTTAACACAGTTAAGTGTTTGTGAGGGTTTTAGGCTTTGGATTTGTTTTGGGCCCAAAATGGTTTATTAACCATTTAAGTCTTCATGTAATGTCTTAATGGGCTGACCTGGCCCATTAGATGGGTACCGGTGGGCCCATTTAAGATTTCTTTATTTTCGGCTCCGTCTTTGACTTGACTTTTGACTGGTTGACTTTTTGGTTGACCTTTTGACTTTGACTTTTTGGCTTTTTCGCGCTCTTTCCGTTCTCGTGCTCGGTTTTGTTGTTTTGGCTTTGTTTTTGTCCTTTTCTTGAATATCCGTTACCTGCACAATACAAATGCAAAACATACAAATACAATGTATTTTTGGGTACGTTTTTAATCATTTAAGTTCGTTTTTAATGGAAAATGGTATGTGTAATTAAACACATACCAACCATCCTTACGCTTGTCCTTCCGAAGATCGGCCTTCGGCTTAGGCTTTTCCTTCGACTTATCCTTGGGAAGATCAGCCTTAGGCTTGTCCTTCGAAAGATCAGCCTTCGGCTTAGGCCTCACAACATCAGCTGACGCCTTATCATTAACAACATTACCAGACGCCTTATTTGTCAAAACATCACCACCAAACGCCTTATTTGTCACAACATCACCACTAATCGCCTTATCCTTGCAATATCAATAGGCCTCACAACAACACCAGACACCTTATCGTTCGCAACATCACCACCAGACACCTTATCCTTCATAACATCACCAACAGACGCCTTATCCTTTGCAATATCACCAACATACTTCGCAACAACACCAGACACCTTATCCTTCACAACAACACCAGACTTCGTTCCTATATTAGACTTCACAACATCACCAGTATTGGGATTAAATTAAGACACCGGCTTCGGGTTCAACACTTTATCGCTAGGTTTCATTAAGCGAATCATATCCCTCATAACCCACTTACTCCCAGGAGAACCACTAACATTAGCTTTAGGAGACTGTATAACACGAACACCTAACATCAAACAAAAACATAAAAAATCATTATGTCACAAAAAATAACACATATACATTAGCAGTAACTGCTATAACAAGACTAACAAAATCGCATAACAAATCACACGTGATTCATCATTAACTCATGTACTTTATTAATCATTAACATACAAAAACCTAAATAAGCAACAAAATATGCAAGACTATTTAATACCAACACTACTGAACAAAATCACATGTGATTCATCATTTGAATAAGCAACAAAATAAGCAAACAAAAACCTAAATAATCAACATCTACTCATTATATCCAAAATAAGCATCAAAAAACAACTTCTACTAATTATATCCAAAATAAGCAAAAATAAGCAACAAAAACCTAAAAGCTAAAAACCTAAAAACCTAAATAAGCAACATATACTGATTATATCCAAAATAAGCAACAAAAAAAAGCAACATCATTATATCCAAAATAAGCAACAAAACCTAAAAACCTAAATAAGCAACATCTACTAATTATATACCAAAATAATATGAAGAAAAAATCAAATGTATACCAAAATCCACATTTCGAGGCTTATTTTGATTAGATAGTAAAATTTTGTGTCGTATGTCCATTGTATAGCGTTGATTTTGATCAATTTAGCATTAAATAGCGGTTAGGGTGTGAAGAATAAGGGATACAGTGGTTTTAGGGTGGTTGGTATCTGAATTTAGTGTGTGTGTGTGTGTGTGTGTGTGTGTGTGTGTGTGTGTGTTTGTTTGTGAAGTGATATGAGAAATGAATGGGGGTGTAACCGACCCCTATTGATTTAAATGAGATAGTAAAATTACTAAAATGCCCCTCGATAAATAATTAAATTAAAATGGCAATAATCTACACCATTGGATTGAAGTAGGCTAGATTGTTGAGATCAAGTGGTTTGTTCTTTAGAAAATAGTTGTTCTATACGGTAGGGGTGTGTAAGAAACCGAAAAACCAAACCTAAACAAAAAAAGCCGAAGAATCGAAACCTAAAAAACCAAAACCGATTGAAAAACCGATGATGCGGTTTTTAGATTTTGAAAAAACTAAAGTTTTTGGTTCGGTTTGGTTTTAGCATTAAAAAACCAATATAAATTGAACCGATCCTTTAGTATTAACTATATCATGTCGAGTACCTACTCTTTGTTTCATATGCTTATTGAACATGCCATTTGGACACATAATAAGTTCTCTTCTAGGAGTGTTTTGTATTTATTAGGTTTTTATCGTTGTTATTATGTTGCTTTATAACACATAAACATTTTTTAAGGATTTTATATGGTCATTTATTTCTTATTGCCATTGTTGTGTTTTTTGTTTTTCTTGTTTGGATGTTCTTTAAAGCTTTGAATGTGTTGGTTTATGGTATATTCCAAATCGACTTTATAAAAGCAAAGCTCGATAAATCGTATAGAAACTGAAAAACCCAAAAATAACCGACAACCGAAAAACCAAACCAACACAAAACCGAAACTGGATGGTTTAAAATTTTTTGGCTTGGTTTCAATTTTATACAAAAACCGAACCAAACCGAATCATGCTCACCCCTACTATACGGAACTTTTGTCCTTTGTAAAATTATATAATGTCATATCAAGTTTCTATATACTTCTACTATTTATATCTTTATCAATTTACTCTTAAATTTAATCAAGTTATTAGTCAAGTTCATGTCCTTTCTTAGTAGTAGTAAAAAAGGGACAAAACTAAAAGCCAGCCTAAGAACCAATAACAACTATTTAATGTAATCATTATTATAAAAAGGGTAAATTACATTGTTGGTCCCCAAGGTCTACCCCGTTTGCGGATTCGGTCCCCCGTTTTGAAAATCGGTAGAAATGGTCCCAAAAGTGGTCATTTTGGTGCGTGTTTGGTCCCAAGGGATGAACGATCGTTAAGTCGCTTCGTTAGTGATGGGTACTATTGTAATTTCGCATAAAAAGTATTATAGTGCACCCTTGGTCCCTAACTATAAATTTTTTTGTGTACACGTGTACACTCCCATCACATCAGCATTTATTATTTTTACTATTCACCTCACTTACACCTCTCATCCCTATCATTTTCACAAGATTATTCCCGCCCGAATCATATTCCAACTCTCCCATAAATCACTCACACAACCATACCTACAGTCTATTTCTTCGATCAAACCCCACATGCAATGGTGTTAGTGGACCACACGGGATGGAAGCTCCGCCGTCGACAGTGGACGGGCACCACCGAGCAACTCATCGAACAACTCGAATCGACTTATGGTAATGATTTGAAGCGCTTTTGCTCAAAGTTAATTTATTTACAAATGTAGTGTTCTTTACTTGTTTTATTGTTGATTTATGAAGTTAGGGTTTGATTTTGATTTTCAGATAATGCACCCAATATGTTTTCGATTCGAATACATCATGGTGGAAATTTTCAAAGGTATCCAGGCCGAATGTATGTCAGTGGTCGTGTCGATATATTTGATATGGTCGATATCGATTTGTTTACTGTCGTTGCGCTGAATATGATGGTTCTTAAATTAGGTTACACGGGTGAATCTGAGCCCATGTTTTATAATTATCTTAGACCACTCACCAGTTTAGATGAAGGATTGTATGCTTTGGCTTGTGAGGAGGATGTTCGTTGCCCGGCTACCTTTGTTAGGAGCTTTAAGTTGATTGATGTCTATATAGAACATGGTGTTACCGTTTTAGACTCTTACCTTAGGGCACCACGGTTTAGGGCAACATTAGAAGATATTACTGATGAGCCTACATGTAGCATTGCAGCAAATAGAACAGAAAAAATGTTGTTGTTGACCTGGCATGAGTCTAGTGACACACTAAGGAGCCTGTTTGTGACTCTGTCACACCTAGCTCTTTGCCACAACATGATTCAAGTACACATTATAAGGATTCTATTTGTAAGTCCATTACACCTAGGTTTATTCCTGATTATATTTTAACCCCTCCCACTAATGAGTCTGTCATCACATATACACAGTTGAGTGGTATACATAGAGTTGACACACAAAGCCATGTTCTCCCGACAATACAATCGTAGTTTAGTGACATAAACCTGAGTTTTGTCTCACAAAAAGCAACTGCTAGTTAGGTTATAGATGATGTGATGAGGCAATTATCATTTGATGAAACAGAATTGGATGGAGAGGCAGGCTTTGCTGATGTTGCGAGGAGTGGTGTAGACAGTTCAGGGTTAAGTCACGATGAGTCATTTGGAGTTGATGATTTGGACTTGAACTTAAATGAACCTGTAAACCTAAATGTTTCCCAACCTGTGTCTGAGGAACCAGATGTTGGTAGAACTTAGGAAACTATTTTGTCAGAGGTTAGCACTCAAGAACCTATTGTGGCAGAGGCTAGCAATGAGGTACCCATTATGGAAGAGGTTGGAACTTAGGAATTCAGTGTGAAAGATGTTGTAGTTAAAGATTATGTGAGTTTTGAGGAAGATGGGAAAGATGTTAAACAAGATAATGGTCAAGAAGATGAATCAGCTCCTACTGATGGACAGTTCTTCTATTATGATGAAGGAATAGATACTGCATATGAAACTGA
>BQNB010005687.1:42536-101008 GCA_026074375.1 Tanacetum coccineum
CTTAAATTTCAGAAAGATCATTTATGTTCAGCATGTGCATTAGGAAAAAGCAAAAAAACCTCTCATCAACCCAAAGCATAAGACAATAACCAAGAGAAACTGTATCTTTTGCATATGGTTTTTGTGGCCCGATGCGTGTGGCTAGTATTAACGGGAAAAGGTATATCTTAGTGATAATCGACGACTACTCAAGATTTACCTGGGTCAGATTTTTTAAGACAAAAGATGAAGCTCCTGCGGCCATCATCAAATGTATTAAAAACATACAAGTTCGCTTTAATGCCACAGTCCGGAATGTTCGAACAGATAATGGAACCGAATTTATTAATCAGACACTTCGTGAATGGTATGAAAATGTTGGCATCACGCATCAAACATCTGTAGCTCGCACTCCTCAGCAGAACGGTGTTTTGAGTGCGTCTTACAATCAGTTGAGGACATACAGCATGTACAATAAACGATAAACACACTCTATATTGCTTCGCAACAAGTCACTACTATAGGCAACACCGCGTGATTAGAGTCTGAACTTTAATGGTAGTACAAACTGCGTGACACATTTCTCTCGTCTGACACAACCTACTCTAGCGAGTATAAGTTTTTAGCAAAGTGTCTACATGCGATTATTATAAGGGAGAGATATTTGCGATACTCGGTAATGAGAGAGACAGGAGCAAATACTAGAGCTATGAGTATTCTCTTATCACCAAACTACACATAATACTAATCGAAGATTATTTCAATATGAAAAAGTATTTATCTTAGGTATATGGATGGCTTCTACAAACCTTACGATTATATTAATATAACTAAAAGTACTGAGAAGATTTAACGTACATCAAAATACGACTTCGAACATATCAAGATGATACTCAGTATCAAGACTAGACAATACACAAACGGAGCTTGAACTTATCATGGGTCTTTACTAATTAGATAGTACACTATCGGCGCTTTCACTTTTGTTGATTTCCACTACGTTTAAACCTTACTTCATTCGAACACACTAGAGTAAATCTAGTGTGAACATATTTAGTATAGATTAATACAGCATCCATGTGCGTGTATTTATGAGCGTATAGTACTAGTTATCACGACTGCAGTTTACAAGTTAGCTTATCTAGTATCATAAAGCACAAAGACGATGAATTCAGCGTTATCATGATTACGAGGTCTCTACATCCAAGGAGAAGCCTAACAACACAATACTGAGATTCTTACAGACACAATGTCAAAGTAAGAGAGAGAGGTCTAATCCTCAGAAGCGTAGCTAGGGGGAGTTTACAGCATGATGCAGCTTGACATCAATCTATATTCAAATTAGATCAGGCAATCGCCCGAAAATCGTATCTCTAGGCATCTATACTGGATAACCTGGCTACATTGTAGCGCTAGTAACAAGCGTCACTAAACGGGTCTTACAGAATATGCGCCTATTTTCTCTCGCTCAAAGCACACTTGTACATAAGTACAAAGCTCGGGTTGCAATACTTGGCTTCCTCCTCTTGCCTTCACTTCTAATCTTACGACTGATATCGAGATCTGAGAACTTGGTAGATTGAGCATGCATGCGACTAGAGGATAAACATATCTAAAGTACATAGTTGTTCTACTTTCTGCGTAATAAAGTCAAGAGACAATGTGGCGATGGACAAACACACACACATGGTATGAATGTGTGGTGTGGACCCCTCCAGTGAAGGGGGGGGGGTGGGGTGGAGGTTTGAGCGGCCTTATATATATACAACCGATAGATGACACTGTTGAGAGCGATACTCAACAGAGTGTCATAATAACGTTTAAGCCTAGAAGAAATGTGTAACCACATAGTTACATAGAGGTCAATCAGTTATTGTGTTGAGAGTGTGTTAGGTCCCCACTAATCGTAACCACCGTCTATTACAACCCATGAAAAACATATTGTTTTCAAATAAAAGACATTGTTTTAAACACCAGCGACCTAACATAGAGAATATTGTTTATTTGAAAGAAACTGGAACACAACATAAAGAAGTCTCATTTCTCCATAAAATCCATCACTCATACACGCACGTACAATAAGATGCAATAATACCGCTTCCCAACGCGATCGTTTCCTTTCAGACATGCATACCTAGGGATAAAAAATTTTTAAAACGTCAACAAAAAAGTTAAGTGGAAAATTCTATAGAATTTTAAATTAAAAATAAGTAAAAACCTTTTTTGAACACATTATTAGTTCTCAGGAAAACAAAGGAAACAAGATAAATGTATCAAGCAACTTTATTTTTATTTTACGCAAAAAGCTCATAAACACCGAACGTTAACAATACATATGGCATTTCATATGTTTAAGTGCCCCAAACTAGGTATTATTGTCATATACCTTCTATATTTCTAATAACAAAATGTTCGTTTGACAGGGTGTTCACAAGGATTCAAACCCCGGACAGGCTGACAAACCAATAGATTCTAATTTATTTGCATTAGCGTTTACGCCATATATAGCGATTGACGATTCATGAATTAAGGGACTTCTCGACAATATCAACTTAATGTGCAGGAAACAATCTCATATCGTATCTAGCATACCTATAGAATCATAATTGATGTGCGATATGAAAAGTAATTTACAGGTTATAGCTGATTAATATAAGCTAAAATATGAAGGTTTAACGTAACAAAAGTTCAAAATAACAATTCGTTAAGCTAGAAATCAAAACGGGTCGAATTTGGGTTTTACAATGAAAACGCGCGGGTTTTAAGTTTAAATTATTTCAAGATTTAATAAATACTTATTATAATGTTAGATAAGCTTATTAGGATAGATTTTAACAATAGTTTAAGCATGATCATATGAACATTAAAAGGGTATGAAAACAGAATGTGAGCTTATGGAACCTAGTTTTGAGCTTATAGCTTAGAAACGGGTCGAAATCGGGACTTTTAGCTTCGTACGTCTAGAATAACAACTCCAGGGCTTCAAGACTTGGTTTCTTTGCTTCACTTCTGATCTTGGGACTTCTATTGATCTTTTATTGCTGCTATGGAAGTGTTAGAATTCCATTTGTGGGTAAGAAAGGAGTTGTGGGGGATGATTTGAATGTGTGGTGTGGTTCAGCTATTTGTAGGGTGAAAACACCCTTGGTGCCCAAGTTTTCTTAGGGATTAAGTGTTATAAGTTGTAGTATGGTGACACATGGATCCTAGGAATGAGTATTGAGGTCTAGGTTAGTAGTTATGAAGTGTTGAAAGGTTTTTAGGGGTGTTTGGGTGTTCAGCTAGAAAAGAGACAACAAGGTGATGATGTAGCCAACTTGGAGGACAAGGAATGAATTAGAGGTGCTTGTAAGCTGCTTAGAAGGAGTAGTAGCTTAGTCATGGTGGTGCTTGAGGTGCTTGGTGAGTTAAAATGGGTAAAAATGGTCATAAAGGTGTATCGGGTTGGTTTTGGGTTCGATTAGGGTTTTTAGGGTTTTTCTTCGAGCTAGGGTTAGGGTTTAAGGTAGATTAAGGTTTAGGATTAGTGTTAGGATTATGGTTTAGTGTTTAGGATTAGGGTTTATGGCTTAGTTTTAAGTTTTAGGGCTTAGTTTTGAGGTTAAAGTGAAACTAGGGTTTAGGGTTTCGTTTTAGGGTTTAGGGTTTTTAAGATGTGTATGAGAGCTTAGGAGTAGAGTAATTAGGGTTTACATGTTGTACATTGAGTGTAGTAGCTTGTACAAAAGTGGTGGTAAAGAAACTAGAATGAAAACGGTGGTAAAATGGCTATTTTGGGTGTTATGCTTAATGACTTGTACATTGTGCTTTTAAGGACTTGTACATTGACTTGGAAGGAGTTTATATTTAAAATTTCATGTATTGTTACTTGTACACATGCTTTGAATACTTGTACATTGATTTTATATGTATACATTACATATAATTAGGCTTTAGAGGTAAACGTTTAACGTTTAAAGCCCGTTTTGAAATAACGTTGTAAATGGTATATTATATGAGTAATGTACTTTGTAAAAATGATATTAAGATATTGACTTGACATGTTATGATGTTTGCTTGACATATATGAAGATATGATTACCATAGGTAGGTTGCGTGAGCTTGTTAACTTTAGTTATGTAAACTATGATACGTAATGGAATAGAATGAAACGAAAATTTTATTACCGTGAAAAAGTAGTACTTAACATAGTAAGTAGATACTACATTGATGAAATACTGGAAAATTATGGGTTGTTATAACTTTCCTTTAGCTTATTAAATCTAAAAAGCCAAAACAGTTTTGCTCATAATTCGTAAGTTAGATTTCTTTGAAACTGTCAATTTTAATCTGCTTAATTCTAGCTTATTCAGTTTTGTCAAAAAGTCCCTCATAAAAGTTTATTATTTTATCTTATACTTAGTTTTTCAAAAAGAAAATAAAAAAAATGTTTTGTCAAAAAGGGTGGCCACAGGTTTCGAACCTGTGACCTCCCCCTTTTATAGCATACTATTTAACACACACACTCATCATCATCTGCCCTGGGGACTTTTTCAAACAAGTGTTGCATTATTTAATTGTTATAGGTTTTTAGGTTTAAAAGCTTATTGAGCTTATTCGAATTTTAGTTGCTTATTGGTTTGAGCTTATTAAACCGTTTTTCTTTAGGAACATTAGTAGTAGTGTTAAGCACTTTCAGTAATTTTTTGGAATTTTTATAAAATAGTTTAGTATTTTTAGTATTATTTTTAGATTAAAACTGTTTTTAATTCATAATAAATAAATTAAAAATCAAAAAAATATAATTCTTTTTTTTAATTATTTTCAGTCATTTAGGATTTATAAAAAATAAAAAAATAGTTTTAAGGTTAAATTTTAATAGTTTAGGTATTAAGTCGCGTTTTTAGATTCCCGTTAACATTTTTAGTTTAAATCTTTAATTGCCTTATATGTTTGCTTGCCTTTATTTGCTTTTGCGTTTCACTATTAGAAATAGAATCTAAAACAAAAATATTCGATATTCAAGCATCAAACAAAATACTATTGTGGAATTCAAATTCACCTCTTGTCGGGATACGACATCTGGGAGATAAAATATTGTTTGTCCTCAAGCAATTTTCTTATCAAACGGGATACTCTCTATACTATAATTAATTTGAGATATTTAGGATATATTTTTAATTATATATAGACTATTTGGATCGAATCAAATTTTTTGGCGCCGTTGCTAGGGAGAGGTGCGCCGGACCACCGGTCCGGTGGTGGCTCCGGTGACGGCGCCGGCTCTGATGAAAGACCACGCGGCACCAATCACAGGGTGACACGTGGGTACGAGGTACTGTGCAGGTGTACGAGGTTCGGTACGAGGTTAGATATATACAAAGTTCTAGAAGGACACATGGCACAAGGTGGTGGATCGGGAATTGACAGCTGCCAATGATGAGGTACGAGGTATGGGATCCCGAGCCAATGATTGGCGTAAGGATTAAGCTATGATTGAGGCGGTAGGCATAAGAAAAAGACTAATTGCCCTTAGATCTAGCAATATGAGTGGATGTCCACTTAAAATGACAAAAATGCCCTCCACACCCCTTTGGGCCTATATAACAGATGCAACAGCAGCTGGTTTCTGGTGTTAGGATTTAGTTTTATTTTCAAGTAAAGTAGATTTAGTGTAGCTTATTTTTATGTCTTTCTAGCTTATTAGTTTGCTTATTGTAAAAGCTTTTTCAAGCTTATTTTAGCTTATTGTAATCAATATTTTAAGCTTATTAATGAAGAAGTTTATTTTAAAGGTTGGTGTTTTCTTTAGGTTATTATTTAAGCTTATTCTCTTGTCTTTTTCTTATTTCTTTTTAGCTTATTTCCAAATAAGCTCATGCTTATAGCTTATTTTTGGATCTGATCTCTTAAGCTTATATTCTAATAAGCTTCTTTAATAGCTTATTTAGACTAGCTTATTTTATATTGTTTTCGATTTAGAGCTTTTCGAGTGAGCTTATTTTAGCTTATTTTTTATTGCTTATTATTTTTCTAGCTTATTGCTTTTAGATCTAATCCTTAAATATACCCGTCTCTTGTTCACTTGATTGAACACCTTGGTTTCGGGTGGATTAGATCTAAAAAGAATAAGATCTTATATTTTTAGCTTATTTTCTAGCATAAAATTGTTGCTTTTTTAATTCTAGCTTATTTTTCTTAGATCTAAATCTTTAAATATACCCGATCCAAGTTCACTTGATTGAACATCTTAGTTTCGGGTAGATTTAGATCTAAAGTTTTTATCTTTTAGCTTATTCTAGTTTTTAGATTTAATCTAGTTTTATTTTTACAAAAATTAGTTTTCAAAATAGCTTATTTTTCTAAAAAGTTTTCATCTTATTAGCTTGTTTTGTCTTAACTTTTCATGTCTTATTTCTTATTCCGATCCTTCTAAGGCCGTAGCTTAAGGGTCTTATAAGGTTGATTTGGTGACTTCAGATGTTTATGCCTTTTGGGGCATTCTATCAACACAAGACAACACGTATAAGAATTTATATAATTGATAGTCATATCCAATGTCATTGTATAAAAAAAACTCATACTTAGTGATATTGAATATCATTGTGTGGATTCTCATTTTGATGCAAGTTCTAACAAGAAATACACATTCCTTGATATTACATTGTAGGATTTAACGGAAAGTTTTGGAATTCTAAGACTTCCAGAGATAGATACGGAGATAATAGAATGAGTGATCCAATAGGAGGCTTTAGAGTTTCTAGGTACAAAGGTTTGAGAAAATCGGATGGTAAAAGAATTATAGTAATCCCGGATAAAGGTATAAGTCATCATACTATAGGATATTGGATAGACAATCGGTATTATGAAACAACGAGGTATAATGGAATCACTACTTGTATAAATAACTTGTCTATAGCAAAATTTGACAAGGGTCATTATTTATACATTCAGTGATTGGATTCTAGAAAGCTGTAAACGACACAGATCTAATCTGGTGGTTCTTCCTTGTTGTTTTGGATCTTGTTTAGAAGACTCTTGATGACGAACCTGGATATCCTTAATGATTATTTCCAGAGATGAATACCTTCACAAGCATCTGACTCATTAGGTTCTTGGAGTTACCCATAATACTTAGTAGGCTATACAAAATAACTAGCCATAACATGATCTATGAACTGCTACCAGCCTCCCCTTGTGCATCTGGCTGTGCTGGACCTTTAGCTAGTCCCTGCTGTCTCTGAAATGCTGTCATCTGTGTCTGTAGTGCCTTCAGCAGCTTTAGTGCCTTAATGAACTATGCCTGTCTCTTGTGGTCCGCTGCCAGCAACTCTGTAATAGCCGCCTGTCTCCTGCGGTCCGCTGCCTGCAACTCTGTAATCACTGCATGCTGACCCAATACAGTAGTACGCAGTGACATAACCTCTATACGTGCAAGATCACTAGCATCCATGGATCGTCCCCAAGCCTCTCAAGACATCCTAGTCTCTCTCTCTCTCTCTATCAATAGAGCTGTATGAGCATGTGCACGCCTATCCCTATACAGCATGTTGAGCCGACCAGCCATCAGTTGTCGCTCAGTCTGCTCATCATCCAACCTCACATAGATATCGTCTGTGTCTTGCCTAACCCTAATGGCAAACTCTGTCATCCGTCGACCTAACTTTGTGTCATCAGTCTCTGGTGCCCCTGGCATATCTACCAGCATCTCATCCCAAGTGTCGGTGATCCCATAACCGGCATCTCTCTCTAGATCATGCTGAATCTCCCTATCCATGGTGGCAACAAAACCATAGTCTGCCCGAAAACCTCTAGTCGGTCTAGCGGCAGTAGCAGATGAGCTCTCTCCAACCTTGTACCTCGTACCGAGGAGGTAAACAAACCTCGGGCCTATCCGCTCCATGGTCAGCAAAGGGTAGCAACAAAGATGGTGATGATGTAGGTGCTGGTATAGGTAGGAGTGGTGGTGTCCCTGATGGAGGTGTATCTGCTCTGGTGTGGGAGAGTATGATATGTGGCGGTGGCAAATGGGAAGTAGATGGGGCCTCGGCTCCCAGCCGAATCATCACAGCTCTATAGCCCAATGGATAAGTAGGACTAACAGGTAATGGTAGAGGTGCTAAAGGTAGTGCTGGTGATACTGGGAGTGGTGATGATACGGGTAGTGGTGATAGTATCAGGGGTAGTGGCAGAGAAGGAATCTGAGGCAGTGGTGATGACCATGGGGAAGTGGTGATGGTGGTGGAGTAGGTATAACAAGGAGTCTGACAATGTAACACCCCTATTTTTGACATATAGCAGCGGAAGCTAATCTGGGGTATTACTTTATGGATCAACAGACATAATCATAGAAAACGACTCATAAGGAGATGTTTTAGAAAATTTAGTTATTATTCAAAATAATCAGAGTTTTAAAAAAACAGAGGTCCCAAAATCTACATGAAAACATAAAGTTTGAATGATAATAAGTTTGGACGTCCTCAAGTCCAATGCCACTCCGTGCCATAGGTTGCTCAATTACCTGAGATAAACATGCTAAAAGGGTCAACACAAAGGTTGATTGAAATTCATAGGTTTATGATAAATAGTTGAATACAAGTCATCATAGACAGTGGGTTACGTTGTTATACACCTATAAATAGTAATAATCGAATACAAGTTATCATAAGTGGTAATAATTGCAACACATACAATTATCATGAAAAACCGTATTATTGCCCTAAGCTCATGATATCAATACGTTAACATGGAAATCACCGTAGTGACTTTGGTTGAGGAACAAATGTCCCCGTGGAAAGGTAACTTGACAAGGTTACCCATTAAGTCAAATATAGTGCGTTTGGCTACCCCATGAACGGGTATACCAACAGGAGTCGTCACCCCCAATAGATCTATCCATAATATTTGCGTTTACTCGTAAGTAATTAATGGTTCATGATATGGAAATAGTGGCACTGGAAGGTACTTAGGCAATAATATATCTGGATAGCATACAGTTGGAAAAACACTTGCATTCATGATTTAAGCATGTATCCCCCTCGTGGTTTATAAAACATTCAAAAGATTTAAAAGCGAGGCTACAAACTCACCTTAAATGAAAAGTAACAGCTGCGTACACCGCAACCTAGGGTAAATATGTCAAGTCTTTGGTTGATTGGTTATGTTTCCAAAACTTTTTAAAGTATAATATTATCTTTGATTGAATTTATTATGGAGTATTGTATCACCGTTCGGGACATCATAATTCAGAGGTCATTTAGTAAACGTTTGAGGAGCTAGGGCACTTTAATTGTAAACCAACTACTATGTCAGAACGTAATACCAAGATGAAACCTTAATATGAAGCTCCCTAGTATTGTGATATCATTATAGTTCGAGGACAGGGATTTTTAAAAAGCACATCGATGATGAATTTCTATATAGTTATAAATAATCGGGTTGAATGCGTTTTGATCAATATAATTGAAATGATTAATCACGTCATAGCGTTAATTAAAGTTAGTCTTATAAGGGTTTTGAACGCATTTCTAAACCTTTTTTTCTTCAAAATGTTACATTTTAGGACCCTTAGAGTGAAAATGGCAAAATATACCCTGAGTTTTCACTTTTACAAGTTTGATCTTCTAGTTAAAAAGAAGGTACAAAGTAAACCTTGTATTTTGGAAAGTGAATATATTAGACCCCTATAGTTATAACTTTGATAAAATAACATTTTCGGTCCTTTAGTTATAAGTTTCAGAAAGTTACGATATATACCCTTTTGCATGAAAAATGTATCGTTTTTAGTCCAAAATCCATAATAATGATATTTTTCAATATGAAAAGTAATTTACAGGTTATAGCTTATTAATATAAGCTAAAATATGAAGGTTTAACGTAACAAAAGTTCAAAATAATGATTCGTTAAGCTAGAAATCAAAACGGGTCGAATTAGGGTTTTAAAATGAAAACGCGCGGGTTTTAAGTTTAAATTCTTTCAAGACTTAATAAAGTACTTATTATAATGTTAGATAAGCTTATTAGGATAGATTATAACAATAGTTTACAAGTTTAGCTTATAGATTAAGCAAAAACATGAAATTAGGGTTTCATGAGCTTGGTTTGGATAAAAAAAGGTAAAACACATATGTTTTTGAGTTCAAAGCTTTTAACAATAGTTTAAGCATGATCATATGAACATTATAAGGGTATGAAAACAGAATGTGAGCTTATGGAACCTGGTTTTGAGCTTATAGCTTGGAAACGGGTCAAAATGGGGACTTTTAGCTTCGTACGCCTAGAATAACAACTCCGGGGCTTCAAGACTTGGTTTCTTTGCTTCACTTCTGATCTTGGGACTTCTATTGATCTTCTATTGCTGCTATGGAAGTGTTAGAATTCCATTTGTGGGTAAGAAAGGAGTTGTGGGGGATGATTTGAATGTGTGGTGTGGTTCGGCTATTTATAGGGTGAAAACACCCTTGGTGCCCAAGTTTTCTTGGGGATTAAGGGTTATAAGCTGTAGTATGATGACACATGGATGCTAGGAATGAGTATTGAGGTCTAGGTTAGTAGCTATGAAGTGTTGGAAGGTTTTTAGGGGGTGTTTGGGTGTTCGGCTAGAAAAGAGACAACAAGGTGATGATGTAGCCAACTTGGAGGCCAAGGAATGAATTAGAGGTGCTTGTAAGCTGCTTAGGAGGAGTAGTAGCTTAGTCATGGTGGTGCTTGAGGTGCTTGGTGAGTTAAAATGGGTAAAAATGGTCATAAAGGTGTATCGGGTTGGTTTTGGGTTTGATTAGGGTTTTTAGGGTTTTTCTTCGAGCTAGGGTTAGGGTTTAAGGTAGATTAGGGTTTAGGATTAGTGTTAGGATTATGGTTTAGTGTTTAGGATTAGGGTTTATGGCTTAGTTTTAAGTTTTAGGGCTTAGTTTTGAGGTTAAAGTGAAACTAGGGTTTAGGGTTTTTAAGATGTGTATGAGAGCTTAGGATTAGAGTAATTAGGGTTTACATGTTGTACAGTGAGTGTAGTAGCTTGTACAAAAGTGGTGGTAAAGAAACTAGAATGAAAACGGTGGTAAAATGGCTATTTTGGGTGTTTTGCTTAATGACTTGTACATTGTACTTTAAGGAATTGTACATTGACTTGGAGGGAGTTTATATTTCAAATGTCATGTATTGTTACTTGTACAGATGCTTTGAATACTTATACATTGATTTTATATGTATACATTACATATAATTTGGGTTTAGAGGTAAACGTTTAACGTTTAAAGTCCGTTTTGAAATAACGTTGTAAATGGTACATTATATGAGTAATGTACTTTCTAGAAATGATATTAAGATATTGACTTGACATATTAGGATGTTTACTTTATGTAAACATAGATAGAATAGGCATAGGTCGTTGCGTGAGCTCGTTTACTTTAGAAATGTAAACTATGATACGTAATGGAATGGAATGAAACGAAAATTTTATTCCCGTGAAAAAATAGTACTTAACATAGTAAATAGATATTACATTGATGAAATACTAGAAAATTACAGGTTGTTATATGGTACCCATTGGTTCTTGGTTCCATTATGGTTAGCTAATAATGTGTCCAAGTTAACCTTTTATGGGTCTTGAAGTAATGCACATAGTTTATGTAGATCGTACCTTGAGAACGCGGACCAATGGTTGTTTAGAAAATCATATTTGTTTTGAAGGTTTTGTCCAATGCTTTGGGGTGTTATTGGTCTGAAACATCCTTGATTTGGGTAAGAGTTATCTCTCCTTTTGTAAGTGTTATATTGGTATGGTAAAGACCTTTGATTTTTATAAACATTTATTCTTAGCAATGATTGATTGTTTTGAAAAGAAGTTCTTCGTTTATATGAGGTTGACAGTCTAATATTAGGAGTGGATAATAGAGGTTTTCTGGTTTCTCTTGTAATGGGTGTTTGGGTACCTCAAATATTTTCAAAACATGTTTGAGGAGCAACGGGTTTAACGAATCACCATTTTTGATCAGACTCTTGGTGCGTTGGTGGCGTGTTGGCGCGTCGGAATCTGATCTTTTCGGTTGTTTGTTTGTTCCATCTTTGCAAACGTTATTGGTTTTTTAGACTTATTGAAGTGGTTTTCACATATTTTTAAAATCCAAGACCTTCCTTATCTTGGGATTTTTTTTGATGACTTAAGATATCATCCAAAACATTAGTAATCACTTTGAATTATTAAAAATCCAATGCTTCACCTTAAAGCGTTGACAACGTTCAACCACCTCTTTACCTTTAGTAAGCTTCTTTACTTCGTGCTTAAGTACATTTATTTTATTAAAAAGTTTAGAGTGTTCATTTTCATGAGAGTGTTTTTCTTTTAGAAGTTTCTCAAAAGTTTTCTAAAAATCTTTATTAAACTTTAAGTGTTTCTTATTCTCTTTTTGCAATTCATATATATGTAAATCATTTTTAAATTTTAAAGGTTTGGGATGTACCTCTTGAGAGTTGATCGCTATGAGAGATGTTGCGTCCTTTTACGGTTCATCGCCGTCTTCCTTATCACTCCAACATCCGCCGACAAACGCCTTGTTCTCCTTTGGCTTTGGACACTCACCAATAAAGTGACCTTCTTCCCCATAATTATAACAACCGCGTTTTTTTCTTGAGCGTCTGGTGCCTTTATTCCCATAACAACGACCTCTTCCAAATCTATTACCAATAGTGTTGCAAAAAAATGAAACAAGGTTGATTATTCACCGTCTAGGCGCTACTGGGCCACCAACCTTGCCCATGTAAATCGGTCGAACTAATCGGTCAACAGTAGTCAACGTGGACAACGATGGTCAATGATGATCAATGGTGGTCAAACTTGCCGTAAACCTGCAAATCTTGCATGAAATACCCAAAAGTCACTATAAACTTTTTTAACCACTTATAGTATCCGTTTATATCTATTATAAGTTGTTATTCTTAAAACATTATTGTAAAAAATACTCAAAACTCGCCAAAAATACCAAAATTTTTCCGAAAATGCCAATCTGATTAATCACCGATTAATCCCGCCTAAATCGATTACAATCTACAAGTGGGTAGATCGCGCGACTACAGCTTCACAATTTTTGTAACCATATTTACCACTATTACCAAATCGATTTCCACGCCCGAACTGATTACCCTTGCAGAAGAATTTTTTAAAGTTCTTCGCCAACAAATTAAACTTGTTAATACAAATAGTGTCTAAAAATGTTATTTATATTTTTCGACCTCTCGATGTTTTAAAGATAACAAAATGTAAAAATGTTTACGATAAAAATAAATGTTTACAAATTATTAATCATAAATTTCCATTTCAAATGTAAATCACTTAAGGTATGTATAAACAAATCATTAAACATGATTAGTGATCAAGAAAATGATTTTTATTAACCATCACATTTTTATAAAAATAAATATATACAAAATACTTTTTAGTTTTGAAGAAAAGTTTTATTTAAAACATAAATTTGAAATTCAAATTTTCCCCTCAAAACTGAATATAACTCACCAGGATAAACATTCCCACAAAAGGATAAAAATCGGAGCGTCAGTCTAGGGGCGACCCCCTAAGTGGCTAGGCGGCCCCCAGATATATCTGGGACAGCCGGGACCGTCACCAGCTGACCGTTGGGGATTCCTGGCTATAAATACTACACTATTCTTAGCAGAAAAATAGACCTTTTTGCATGAATTTTTCCAGTCTTCTTTCTCTATCTAAAAACCTTCTTTCTCTCACTAAATCTCTTGATCACTAACATTGTTTGGTCTTGTTTTAAATGATCCAATCTCTTCTTCTCATCTTTTCTCTCCTCTCTATCAACTGCAAGAGAAGAACATTCGTATTCACCAAGAAATAAATTGTTGTTGTCTAGTGATTTCTTCTTCTTTGTTCTAAGAACCAAATCTCTATCTTGATTATCTTGTATGGTTGTGTAAGTCGGATAGTGTATAAATTCGATATTGTAGATTTTGTGATTGTGTATTACTTGTGAAGTGGTAGATTGGTTCTAGCTAAGATTAGGACTCGACATTTAGCTTAGTGTCAGAAAATAACATAAGCGACGTGTAAACAGTTTTCTCCGCCTAAAGGGAACTTGTTGACAAAGTGAATCTCGAGTCGGATACTCGAGGAGTGGAGTAGGGCGAAGAGGAGCTTCGTATCCAAACCACTATAAATCTTGGCATCTTGGTTTGATTGTTCCTTCTCTCATCTCTTTATATTGTTGTGATTCTTTCTTATTGTTGGTTTAGTTATAACAAGTAGATACATACATTGTTGGTTCATATTGTTGGTTGGTTGAACATATACTCGGATCTAACAATTTTTAGAAGTAAAATTTTAAAATGACAATTAACTGGTAAACTATTCACCCCCCCCCTTCTAGCTTTCATAATTGGTATCAGAAGCCATCGCCACTCAAGATTTTTAAAATATATTGTATTTTAAAGCTTGGATCGATCTATGGATTCTGACAAATATCTAGAAGGGCAATCCATGCAAAGACCATCACTTTTTAAAAGTGATAGGTTTATTTATTGGAAAAATAGATTCAAGATATATGTTAAATCAAAAGATCTTGATCTTTGACATGTTATTACTAACGGTGATTTTCAACGTATTCAACAAAACCCGAAAACCAAATTAGATGAGGTTATCCCTTTTGAAAAACAAAGTGACGATCTTAAAAAAAGGCTTGCGAAAACTAACGAAGCCAATATAAGGTCAATATCATTTGTATATATATATATATATATATATTGTATCTTGTACATTATAAAGTTGTGGTATACTTAGTGTTATGTGTCAGTGTATGAATTTTTTATGAATTTTTCATTAAATTCAAAAAATTTCAAACCTATCATACTAGACACTAACAGAATCCCTCATAGATTCAGGGGGAGCATTAATATGTTCCCCCTTCGGCTTGTGATTAATAGGCACATTTTTCTCTGAGTTTTTCCAACATATTCAAATCCACTGGTATCCAAAATATCAAAGGATTTGACATTTTCGATAAGGGGAGAAAATGTGATTTAAATATGAAAACTGATAGAAAAAGTGTGATTTTATGGACTCATGTGTATACTCCTCCCTCCTTGTGCTAAACAGTTTCGATTAATCGATGCATATGTTGAGGGGGAGCATTTCTAAAAATTCAAAAACAATTGAGGTACTAAAAGCTTTGATATTTATATCACTAGTACCTGATTGAGTTTTTCAAATTGGTTTATGACAAGGTGAACTGTATCAAAAAGACCGACTATGTATTTAATTTTCTTGGAGATAAAAGGTTGGTAAGGTTAGGTATTAGTTCCATGATCCAGCCAGAACTGGAGGGATCTACCTAGGGACAATCCACTAGTTAGTGTAGAAGTCCTCAGGTATGACATAAAAAAGGAGTAAATGTGAGAATAAAGGAATAGTGCCGACAGAGATGGAGCTAGAACTAGAACAAACCCAACAAGGCTCTAGTAATGAAGTCTCGGTAAGCACTGAAGGGGTTGAAGAATGAAAAATAAATGTAAGGATAAAGGGTGTAAAGAAAGAAGCCTTTTATACACTTAGGTGGAAGTTAATACATCTGCTGTCAGAATCACAATGATGATTGCTGATATTGAAGACTGACATCATAGACCCAATGATGGAATGTACAACCCTCCCTAGCCACTCATAATCTCTCAAAAGATTTCTATTTCATTTCTCACGGAGACTAAACACGTTATCTATTGACTTTCTCACTTCGAGTTAGTTGATATTGAAAAGGTGGCAGTCCGCTCCAGCCTTCGATCACTAAAACCAAAACGCACAATTGAGTCTAGAGCCAAGAGATCATCAATCAATCTCATTAGGACACTATTCCATATTACTTGTTCTTCGCACAATGTGAAAACAAGGGTTATCATAAGAGTCCTACGCATTATCCTTGTGGTTTTGCCAGAACATCCGAGTGACACTTATGTGTTCACAATAAAGATGGAAATCCTGCTTGAGCTAACATCAAGCAAGCTCATGGTAGGTGACTTGCGAGATCCTTAATGGGTCAAACTTGTAACACTGGATATCGAATCGGTCCAGATTATGAATTGACGATTGAAGAATTTTGATAAATGCTTAACACTCTTGATGTGTCACAAAAACACTTTCTCAAGTGACACGACGATTAATTTTCAAATCAATTTTCCTCTTCAATCATTAAGATAGTAACTAACCGATTCACTCTTATCGTGTTGTCTGCTTTGAGACGTTTCGATTAAGAGAACATGAAAGTTAGGTGATTCTGATGTTCATACATTCGAAGTTCTGACACTCATAATGGAAATCTTGTTAAGGAGATTCTTCTTAAGATTGAATCTACCTGATCACAGATCGGTCCTCACAGGATCTGGAGGTTAAGCTAACCAAACTCGAGTGAATGACAAAGCCATATTCGTCCACAAGCTTTATTGCTAACTGTTTTATTATAGGTTCATGTAAAGATAGAGATGGAAATATCTCATTCCAGTGGAGTCTATTTCATAACCGCATGCTCATACTCGACCGATACATCTAATGACCTCATGAAAGCTCAACTATATGTTTCAAAGCTTCCACAACTCTGATATCAAAATCCTTTTGAAGTGATCAAGTATTAAAGTTAAAGGAACTTCAAGAACAACGAATAATCAAGCTTTCACTATCAAGAAAGGTATGAGCATGCTAGTCCAGATGACACAAACACAAGACAGTGAAAGACCACAAGTTAATGATCAGAGATTAGAGTTGGCTGATGATCTCAAAGAAGCTCAAGATCACATATCACATTCAATCACAAGCCACAAGACAAAGATCACTACCTCAAAGTACAAGATACTACGTGAAGAATCAAAGACTACGTGCTAAACACAAGATCAATTAGAAGATTGCTGAGCTTAAGTTTGTATTTTCTGGGGTGACCTCCATTTGGGAGAGATTGTTAGATATTAGAAAAAGACTCGATCACCCCGTGTATTATGCCATTTATTATAGCTCATAGTTTAACGTTTAATATGTAATGTTCGGTAATGGGTCGGGTTATAAAGCCCAACGTGTAAGCCTATACCATAGCCTAAGGGCTGATTTTCTAAGCTACTATATAAGCCTCTTCCATGCCTTAGAAGAGGTGGCTAGTCATTTCATTATACAAGTTCCATTTTCTCTCTCTAGAAAGTTTTCTCTCCTACTTCCTCTCTCTAGACTTGGCTAATCCATCTATCTTCCATTGTTTTATGATTTCCAATATCCTATAATTGGTATCATAGCTCATGGGATGATTAGATCGTTTGTATGTGCGTTTTAGTGCTTAGTTTAGATCAAAAGTTATGTTTTAGGAGGTCTTAGCTCTTGTTCTTGAGTTTTATTGATTTTCACGTTTATGGTGTTAAAGTTCATGTTTTTGTAGTTGCTATAGCCTTCTAGCACTCATTTGTGCAAAAGAATCCAAGTTAAAATGTTCAAAAGGGTGATTTGTAGGTGTTTTAAGGTGTAAAAGTTCATTTTTCAACGTAGCGGTTTGGTAATCTGCTTGGAGTTTATCGTAGCGGTTTGATCTACTGTTTTGGCGGTTTGTCAGGAAAGTACACTGTTCTGGCAGTTTGTCAGATCGTACACTGTTCTAGCAGTTTGCCGTTTTTGACAGCAGTTTGTCTTATTAGGCAGAGGTTTGTCAGTAGCTGTTTGTCCTCTAGTGTAGCGGTTTACTAGCAGCGATTTGGTAATTATAGCGGTTTGATCTGTAGCAGTTTACAGGTTTTTTGAAAACTTTTTCTCATAGCGATTTAGGAAACAAACCTCTGCCAATTTCATTTCTGCTTCTTCTTCATAGCTGTTTACCATTTCTTTCTAGTAGCGGTTTGGCAGATTAACTTTGTAGCGGTTTACCACTAGTAGCGGTTTATAGATAGCGGTTTGTTACAGGTTTTTGAAGATTTTTCTCATAGCAATTTAGGAAATAAACCTCTGGCCATTTTTCTTCATGGTAGCGGTTTGGTATAATTTCTTCATAGCGGTTTGACAATGGCGGTTTGAGGACTAATCCAGCAGTTTGGTACACTGTTTGGAATTTGGACTATTTTTCAAACTTAACAAACGTAACAAACTCAAACAACAAAACACTTAAACAAACATCACCACTTTTAACATACAATCTCTAATCATTGTTCAATCAACTTAAATAATTTCACAATCAATTAAGATGGCTAATCTTTCGAAAGATATCCAATGTGTCGGTTCCGATACCCAACCACCTATGCTTGATAGGACTGACTTTGTATCATGGCAACAACGTATTCGATTGTATTGTCGGTGTAAAAAGAATAGGGTGAACATTCTGAGGTCGATTGATGAAGGACCTTTTTAGATGGGAACTATTAGAGACCCAATTGTTGAAGGGACAGAAGGTGCCCAACAACAAGGTCTCGAACGAGCTTGAGTCTATTCAGACCTTTCACCTAAGGATAAGGATAGGTATAATGCTGACATTCGGGCAACAAACATCCTACTTCAAGGGTTACCAAAAGTCATCTACACTCTCATCAATCACTACACTGAAGCAAAAGACATTTGGGATAATGTGAAGATGCTCCTGGAAGGTTCGGAACTAACAAAAGAAGATCTAGAATCACAACTGTATGATGACTTTGAACACTTCCGTTAGAAACAAGGAGAAACCATTCATGACTATTATGTCCGGTTTGCCAAGCTCATCAATGACATGCGGAACATCAAGATGACCATGTCCAGAATACAGTTGAACTCAAAGTTTGTTAATAACATGTTGCCTGAATGGGGTTGATTTGTAACAACAGTGAAACTAAACAGAGACTTAAGGGACTCCAACTATAATCAGTTGTATGCTTATCTGAAGCAACACGAGGCACATGCCAATGGGAACCAAATGATGTTGGATCGATTTACTCAACACATTATTGATCCTCTCGCCTTGATGTCTAATGTTTCACAAAAATAGTACTACTTACAATCATCTACGTCTCCACCATCCATACATCTTCAACCACACTTTGCTGACAAGACTCAACTTGACTTAGGACTCTCTCTAACGGATAACTTAATTGAGAACTTAACTAACCACTTGCCTTACTCACCCAATCATACAAAACATACTTACCTCAAACAAACAATCAACTCGGAACTTCATCAAATACAAGAAACCAAGCTACAGTTCAAGATGGCAGGGTTGTTGTTCAGAATGTTCAGGGTCGATAAAATAGAGGTTAGGGGAACAATGCATAGGGTGCAGGTGCAGCTAGTTATGGGGGAGCTCAGAACAGAGTTGGGAATGCAAATCCAGGTCAAGCAAGGCAGATTAAGTGCTACAACTGCAATGGTATAGGCCACATAGCAAGGAACTACACTCAGCCCAAGCGACCACAGAACTCATAATACTTCAAAGACAAGATGTTGCTGATGCAAGCTCAAGAGAATGGGGTGACATTGGATGAAAAGCAGTTGCTATTTATTACAGGTGGACAAGACACTGCTGTTGATGAAGATGTGGATGAGCAACTAGTTCAGGACTTAGCACTCAATGTGGATAATGTGTTTCAAGCTGATGACTGTGATGCTTTTGATTCTGATGTTGATGAGGCTCCTACTGCACAGACCATGTTCATGGCAAATCTATCATCCATAGATCCTATTTATAATGAAGCCGGTCCGTCTTATGATTCGGACATTCTATCTGAGGTACACAATAATGATCACTATCAGGATGCTGTTTGTGAACATCATGAAGTACACGAGATGCATGACGATGTACAACCAAACTACATTGTCGACTCACATACTAATTATACGAGTGATAGTAATATGATTCCATATGATCAGTATGTAAAGGACAACGCAGTGCCAGTTGTACAAAGTAATGTATCTTCTGTACCAAATGATGCATACATGATGATACTTAATGATATATTTGAACCGTCTGCCCAATGTGTCTTTGTGACCATACAGAATAATGTAGTTGACAATTCATTGACTGCTGAACATGCGACATATAAGGAACAAGTTAAACTGTATGAAAGATGGGCTAAGTTTGAATTAACTAAAAGAGAACAAAAGATTAATGAACAATTAAAGATACTTATCGCTGATCGTAATCGTAAGGAAGAAAATTTGAAAAGGGAACTTCATTCTGTAAAACTGCAACTTACCTCTACCATTAACCATAACAAGTCAATGGTAGAAGAAGTAACGTCTTTGAAAAAGGATTTTAAACAGAAAGAAAATAAATACCTTGAAGAATTTTTAGACATGAAAGATTTAAAAGAAAAGGTCGAGGATAAATTATACAAACAAGACCAGTCTCTTCAAACAGTTCACATGTTGTATAAACCTAAGCCCTATTATGATGAACAGAATAAGGAAGCTATTGGCTACAAAAACCCCTTATGCCTCACCTGTGCAAAGCAAGTTCAGCATGCTCTATATAATGGTTATGAAATTATCAAAACCAATCATGTCCCAGCCATAGTGCACAACACAGAGGATACCCTAGAGTTAGCTGAAATCACTAGGAAGAAAATGAATGACAAAATAAAAGACCCAGAGTTTGTGAAAAAGAAAGTTAAGATTGGACCACATGATTACTTGAAAGAGAATTATTTAGTAAATTTCACACCACATAAACAATTGACCCCCGAGCAGATATTTTGGTCTAAGGATCTCATCAAGATGAAAGCAGAAGCTCTCAAAGAATAGACCACAACTTCATGACCAATTAAAGCGTTGATGATGTATCCTCCAAATACACCTACAACACTTGTCTCCAGGGTGCTTCCAACAAAAAGTCAAGTGAAAATTAATATTTTTGCACTTATACAACTTTTTCGAAATTTGAAAAAACATGTAAAAAGAGAATTACACCAATGGGGCTTACTGAAGGGGAAAGGGGTTTTGAACAAACCAAAGAATGTTATCTCACCGAGGTCATTCCATTTTTCAAAACACTTAAATAACATTTTGAGGGTATTCAAAAGGCTCTAACTATAGAAATTAAAGAAATGAAAGAAATTTTTGAAGAGTTGGAAGCAGAGGTTGACCAAAATGTTGTAAATAGGAAGCATGATGAGATTGAACGGAAAAATCTCCTCATTGCTAATGATAATTTAATTGCCAATTGCTTGTCCAAAGAAGTGTTTTATATTGCAATGAATTCTGAGCTTAGTGTATCTAGATTTACTAAAATGCAAGCTGCCCACACTGTTGTTCAAGCACGTTGTCTGGAACTTGAAGCCGAGCTTTCTAAATTACTTGATAAGGTTTAAAAGGATGATCATACTGAATTAGTAAAATGTTTTTCCAATCTTGAGGTAAATCACTTAAATCTGCAGTTAAAATATCAAAAACTTAAAGAAAGTTTTGGAAACAACACATCTCCACTCGCTCAAGATGCACCTGATTTTGACTCCGTCTTTGTAATCGAAAAAATGAAAGCTTCCATTCAAGGAAAAGACAACGCCATCAAAAAATTGAGAATGCAAATCTCTTAATTAAATGAGACTCGTAGTGAAGTAGACCGTACTCTTGATTTCAGGGCCTTAGATTTTCAGATCACCCAATTAACTAAAAAAGTCAACGTTCTCCAAGAACAAAATAAGCTTTTTTTAGCAAAGAATGAAAAAGTTAAGCAGCATTACAAGGAATTATATGAATCTATTAAGATCATGCATGCTAAACATATCAAACAAACAACTGCCTTGTTAACTGACAATGAGAATTTGAAAGCCCAAATACATGAAAATTTGAAATTCATCACTATGGATTCTGTAAAACCAAGAGTTGTTACCACTGGTAGGTATGCGATAGATGTTGAACCAATTCCCCCTTTCAATAGGAACAATAGGGAAGTGCATCTAGATTATCTCAAACACATTAAGGAAAGTGTAGAAACTCTTCGCGAGATCGTAGAGGAAGCTAAGGTTGAAAGACCATTTGATAGCTCACTTGCATTTGCTTTCCTTTACACTAAACACTCTCAGGAACTGTTAGAATATGTGATTGGCACTTATCTGAAAGACGTCAATCAACAAGATAAAAACCATGATGCTACCCCCTTAACTAGGAAAAAGTAATTTACTTTTGAGGACCAATGTGAAACATCAAATAGTAACACACACAAACATGTAAAGCAACTAAACATTCAGAAGACTAATGACTATGTGCCTCCTTCTATAAGAGTAAACAATTGCACTGATGCCATCGGATCACAACCTAGGAGCAATACCAAGAAAAATAGGATCTTGCCGGCTTAGCGTGTTAACCAGAAGAAAGTAGAAGAACACCCTAGGACTAATAAGTCTAGTTTGAAAACTACGAATCGTATTGATTCTAGTATTAGCTCTAAGTGTATTGTAATTAATTCAAATTCTCATTCTGTTTGCAAGACATGTAACAAATGCTTAATTTCTGCAAATCATGATATGTGTGCGGTTAATTATTTGCACTCTGTGAATGCATCCCCCTTTGTTAAAAATGTTGTGCGTAAAGTTCAGCAAGTCTGGAAACCTAAGAAAGTCAAGCAAGTCTGGAAACTAACAGGAAAAATACTTACCAATGTAGGTTATCAATGGATGCCCACGGGAAGGACATTCACTTTAGGAGCATAGTGCCCTTTAACTAGGCTCACTAAATCAGAAGTTGTGCCTGCTAAGCAAACGGAAAATGTTAGTACTAGTAAAACTGTGATAACTAGGAAATTAAGTCACACATTTCAGAAACAATTAACTAAATACCAACGTAAAAACCAACCGTACCAGGCAGTTCCCGGTAGCATTCCCACTCCATCTGAGAATAAGGCAATTGCTTATGCTAACCAACTGGACCCCAACCAAAATTGGGGATCCAACTTTCCAAACTCTCCATCTTCGTCTATTTTCAAATGCAGGTCGTACATATCGTCCTTTGGTATTTGGATTCAGGCTGCTCAAAACATATGACGGGGGATCGCTTACAGCTCAGGAATTTCATGAAAAAGTTCATCGAGACAGTTAGATTCAGGAATGACCACTTTTGTGCTATCATGGGTTATAGAGATTACGTGATTGGTGACAGTGTGATCTCTAGGGTATACTATGTGGAAGGACTTGGACATAATCTATTTTTTGTCATACAATTTTGTGATTCTGATTTGGAAGTTGCATTCAGGAAGCATTCATGTTATGTTCAAGATACAGATGTTGTTGAATTAATTAAAGGTTCTCGTGGTTCTAATTTATACACTATCTCGGTTGAAGACATAATGAAGTCCTCCCCAATCTACTTGTTGTCCAAAGCCTTCAAGAACAAATCATGGTTATGGCATCGACGTTTAAACCACTTGAACTTTGGTACCATCAATGAACTTGCTAGAAAGGATTTAGTAAGAGGTTTACCTAGATTGAATTTGAAAAAGATCATCTTTGCTCCGCATGTCAACTAGGGAAGAGCAAAAAGCATACCCACACACCCAAAGCTGAAAACACCAACTTGGAAGTTCATATTACCCTTCATATGGACTTATGTGGACCAATGTGAGTGCAAACAATAAATGGGAAGAAATACATCTTAGTCATAGTTGATGACTATTCCAAGTTTGCTTGGGTTAATTTTTTGAGATCGAAAGATGAAACCCAGAGATCGTCATCAAATTTCTGAAGCAAATACAAATCTGTCTCAACAAAACTGTCAGATACATCCGTACCGATAATGGCACAGAATTTGTTAATCAACTTCTGACTGAATATTATGAACGTGTTAGCATTTTTCACCAAAAATTAGTTCCCAAGACTCCACAGCAGAATGGCGTTGTCAAAAGATGGAACCGTACTCTTGTGTAGGCTGATAGGACAATGCTGATATTTTCCAAGGTTCTGATTTTTCTATGGGCAGAAGCTGTTGCTACTGCCTGTTACACCCAAAATCGATCCCTCATTCACACTCATCATAACAAAACCCCATATGAGCTGGTGCATGATAAGAAGCCTGATCTTACTTTTTTCTGAATCTTTAGTGCTCTTTGTTACCTACTAATGACAGCGAGGATCTAGAAAAATTACAACCAACAGCTGATATTGGAATTTTCGTTGGTTATGCACCAAGCAGGAAGGGTTACAGAATCTATAACAAAAGAACCCGACGTATTATGGAAACTATTCACGTTTAATTCAATGAGTTATCTGAGCCAATGGCTCCTGTGCAACTTAGTACAGGACCCTCAACTACTTTTCTAAAGCCTGGATAGATAAGTTCAGGGCTCGTACCCAATCCGGTTCCTGCAGCACCTTATGTACCCCCACAAATAAAGAACTGGAGATTTTATTCCAATCAATGCTTGATGAATACCTGGAACCTCATCGTGTTGAAAGACCGGTTTCCCCTGCTCCAGCAGTTCCAGTCCCAGTCAACTTAGCCGATACACCTTCATCTACTACCATTGATCAAGATGCACCTTCTCCAAGTCATTCACTGTCATCTTCGGCATTACAATCTCCAAGTTCACAACAAGGTGTTGCTGCTGGATCTACTATCATTGAAGACATTCCTTTTGCTCCTGTTGATAACAATCCCTTCATAAACGTGTTTGCTCCGGAACCCAGTTCTGAAGCATCATCATCTGGGGATGTCAGTTTAGCGCACTCAACTCATGTAACTCAACCACATCATCATCTCGGGAAATCGAGCAAGGATCACCCTCTTGATAATGTCATTGGCAATCCCTCTTGACCGGTATCTACTAGAAAATAACTTGAAACCGATACCTTATGGTGCTTGTATAACTCTGCACTGTCAAAAGTCAAACCAGAGAACTTCAAATCTGCTATAACAGAGGATTGCTGGTTTCAAGCCATGCAAGATGAGATTCACGAATTTGATCGACTTCAAGTATGGGAATTAGTACCACGACCTGACTATGTCATGATTATTGCTCTCAAGTGGATTTACAAAGTTAAGCTTGATAAGTACGGTGATGTTCTGAAAAACAAGGCAAGGTTGGTGGCTAAGGGATATCGACAAGAGGAGGGAATTGATTTTGAGGAATTATTTGCACCGGTTGCACGCATCGTGGCTATAAGAATCTTCATCGCTAATACCGCTAGTAAAAACATGATCATCTATCAAATGGATGTCACGACAGCATTCCTTAATGGCGAGTTGAAGGAAGAAGTCTATGTTACGCAACTAGAGGATTCGTTGATCCAGACCATCTGACACATGTTTATCGTCTGAAAAAGGCTCTGTATGGTTTAAAGCAAGCTCCTCAGGCGTGGTATGACACATTGTTACGGTTTCTTCTGGACAACAAATTTTCCAAGGGTGCAGTTGAACCGACATTATTCACTCAGAAAACAGGCAAACATATCCTTCTTGTTTAAATATATGTAGATGATATCATATTTGCCTCGACCGACCCTAAAACATGTGACATATTTTCCAATGAGATGAGTTCTAAATTCCAAATGTCAATGATGGGAAAAATGTCTTTTTTCTTAGGATTACAAGTTTCTCAAAATCCCGGAGGCATTTTTATTAATCAATCAAAACTTGCTCTAGAAATATTAAAGAAATTTAGGATGGATTCGTGTGAACCTGTTGATACACCCATGGTGGATCGACTTAAACTGGATGAGGACCCCTTAGGAATTCTAGTTGACCAGACTCGATTTCGAAGTATGGTTGGCTCCCGAATGTACCTCACTATCAGCAGACCCGACCTTGTATTTGTAGTATGCACGTGTGCTAGGTATCAGGCATCGCCTACCAAAAAGCACCTTGAAGCTCTTAAACGGGTCTTTCGGTATCTCAGAGGAATCATTAATTGGGGACTTTGGTATCCGAAAGACACCGCTATGGCACTAATGGCCTATGCAGATGCAGACCATGCAGGTTTTCAAGATACACGAAGAAGTACGTCAGGAAGTGCTCAATTCCTTGGAGATAAATTAGTCAGCTGGTCATCAAAGAAACAGAAGAGCACTATGATCTCAACCACATAGGCTGAATACAATACCATGTCTGGATGATGTGCTCAAATACTTTGGATGAGGTCACAGCTGACAGACTACGGTTTTGTCTTCAATAAGATTCCCCTGTATTATGACAACCACAGTGCTATTGCTCTATGCTGCAACAATGTCCAGCACTCCAGGTCCAAGCACATTGTCATCCGACACCATTTCATTAGAGAGCAGGTTGAAAAGGGCGTGGTTGAATTGTACTTTGTGACGACGGATTATCAGCTTGCGGACATATTCACCAAAGCATTACCTAGAGAGCGGTTCAAATTCCGTCTCTCGCGTCTTGGTATAAAGAGTATGACTCCGGAAACCCTTAAACGTCTTTAGGAAGGAGAAAAGTAGTAAAGGATGGTCTTCCTATATCCTATGTATATTTGTATATAATTAAACACAAAAACAAAATACAAAAATATAAAACCTATAAAAACCACAAAAATCAAAAAATTAGAAAATACCAAAAATATTTTTCAAAGACATGTCTTCTGTAAATCGATAACATTTACGGACCTAAAAATATCATTCAATAATGACACGGGTCTTTAAATGAAGTTTGAGCGGAAGTTCAAACTGTTTTCAAAACATGTCTTCATGGCTTGCAGTAATTTCCGACTGCAACCCGCTTTTCAATTTGAGAAATGCATGTCGCCAAAAAGACAGTTGTTCCTAACAACGGGTAATTAATTTTTCCCGGGCACAGATTACTTAATATCCGTGCATCCAAGGATTAATGTACGTTTCAGTGCATTCTTTCTTAACCGGAAAAGAAGTCTTCCTTTCTTAACCAAATAATTTTCTTCTTAATTAATTCTTCAAAAATTATTTGTGTTAATCACGGTGGAAAAGTGTTGTTGGAAATTCATCAAATCTGGTTTTTCAAAATAAACCTTTCAATCAAACAACGACTACAGCTCTTTAAACAGAAAATAGGTCATTGTTTGAGGGGGAGAATGATTTCAAGTTTATTGCATCAAACGGGTTTCCAGATCACATCATACAATTAATGGAAAAGGTTTTGAAATAATACGGTGTTATAATTTGAGGGGGAGTTAATTATTTTTAACTCAAAGGGCCAATATTGTTAGTAGGAAGAAAGATTAGGGACTTATGTGCATTATGCTAACTGTTTCCTAGCACTTTTAAATCTACAGGGATTGAATCTCCCATCCCTCAAACTCACTTAGCCTTAGAAAATCAATAAACCAATAATAAAAGAAGCTAGAAACTCCAAGGACCAAAACTGCCAAAACAAAAACCTTAGTTATATAAGGCAGCGGTTTTGCCATAACCGGTCAAACCTTCTTTTCTTGGTCAAACTTATAAAAACACACACACTATTTCGCAAACCGCAACCACGATCTCCATCATTTGATTCTCGATTTCCTGAGTTTTTCTTGCTAAGGTAATCATAAAACTTCGTTCATTACCTTTAGATGATAACATAGGTTAAGGGAATCAATCTAAAACACTCTTAATCACGTCCAATGACAAGGTTCGACCAAGTTTTTGATCTAAATGCTAAATGATGCTTGGAAATGACCATTGATAGGTGGGATAGATGCGGCTGGGTGTGGTGAACACCATATCAGGGCTAGATTAGGATAAATCTTTCACAATATGATGCCATGATCTAGGTTAAACTCATTTTTCAATTGAAATGTCGTAGAGTGTGTAGATTAGTGTTTTTATTGCTGGGAAATGATGTTTAGGAATAGATGATGCTAGTTTGATGTTTAAGTTTGATCACTAATCTCTTAACGGTCAAATATGATGATTTTTGTGTGAATGTTGACTTTTGAAAGTCAACTGTAGTTGTTTGTTGTTTTGAAGTGTTTGTGAAGCCATGAATATGATTAGGAAGGTATTGAAAACTACAAGTGCATGTCCCTTAGTGCTTAAGTTAGTATTTGAGTGCATTTTCATTTTATATTACTGATAGCGGTTTGATGAATATTCATGGTAGCGGTTTGACAAAGTTTTCTTGATAGCGGTTTACCTGAAAATGCTTGATAACGGTGTGCTTAGATATACCTATTAGTGGTTTGATGATAAATGAGTATTTTAATATAAACAGGTAAACTGCTACGAGGTAGCGGTTTGATGAAGATTATATTTATTATTAAAATAATCCAAACCGCTATTTCAAAATTTTCTTAACTGGTAGCGGTTTGATCAAAAATAAATATAATATCCGTAGCTGTTTGATCATAGCGGTTTAATTAAAATAAATAAAATATTCGTAGCTGTTTGGTCATGGCGGTTTGATTAAAATAAATAAAATACTCGTAGCTGTTTGATCATAGCGGTTTGATTAAAAATGAATATTATATTCGTAGCTGTTTGGTCGTGGTGGTTTGATCATTCCGCTACATCGTGGTTTGATCATTTTGCTACACAGCGGTTTAATTAATCTTCTCACAGCGGTTTGGTGCCAAGTGGGTAGCGGTTTGGGCCTAAATCTCAAAGTTTTTGCCCATTAGTCCTAATACCCTCTCAAGGCCCAATCCAAAGGCACAATTACCTTGTTAACACCTATCCGGGACTTGTTAACCTGTTTGTGTTCATCGAATATCCTTGACCAATGTGGACTTAATCTCACCATAATCAATCGAAGCATGTCAATGTTCTCATCTAACATCATGATATATATCATGTTTGCCAGTCTCTGTTGATATCCTTGTGCAGACAAAATGGCTGATGAGAATGTTCTCGCTTCTGCTCCCACAAGATCTGATGATTAGATTCTTCATTTTGTTGCGTGGGTGCCTATCGAAAAGAGCAACCATGTCTTGGATCTTCAAAAGAGGCAAAAGAACCCAATCTTTCATATTACTGTGGATATTCTACAAAACACAAACTTCTTTAGGGCATTCACTGCTTCTGCCTTGGTTCCAGCTATCTACATTCAACAATTCTGGAACACGCTTACATATGTGGAAAAAGCTAGAACTTACCGATTTTAGCTGGATGAAGACTGGTTCAGACTGGATGCAAATCTTCTGAGGTAAGCTTTGGAGATAACTCCCATTGATCAAGCTCACCTATTTGTGTCACTTCATTCGGGTGATGCAATTATGGACTTCGTGAATGAGCTGGGTTATACGGAGGTGATTCACTTTGTGTCAAGTAAGGCGGTGAATCACCTGTATCAGCCCTGGAGATCAATATTGTCTATGATCAACCAGTGTCTCACAAGCAAGACTTCTGGGCATGATAGGCCCATATATCCAATTCTTTAGATGCCTTGGGGAATTATTACAAGTACTAATGTTGACTATGCTGAACTTATGTGGGAAGAGTTCGTGCAAGCTATGCAGACCTTTCTTACTGATAAGGCCAATCTGGGCAGTCCCACTAAGAAGGGCAGGAAAGACAAGCCTTACGTTATTCCTTATTGTCGATTCAGGAAACTTATTATCTGTCACTTGGGAAGAATTCACAATATTCACCAAAGATCAGCATCTCCATTTCATCTTGCTAAAGAAGACCTCAGACTCGGTAATCTTAAATTTGTCTCCAAAGGCAAAATCGATGAAGTCTTTGGAATGCCAATTCCCAACGCGCTGATCTCAAACAATATCAGGAATGCATCATACTACAACGCTTATCTGGAAATGGTCATAAAGCATGATTAGAAAGTTGCTGTCGAAACAGAAGGAAAGAAGAAATCTGCAAGTACCAAGCAACCCAAGCCAAAGCCTGCTATCGAGAAGTCAAGCAAACCAGCACCTGCACCAAAACCAAAGGTAACCAAAGAAAAACCTTCTAAGGCCTCTACTGCTAAGCCACCCAAGCCGAAGCCTGACAAAGAAAAGTCAACCAAGGCTACACCACTACAAAAAGCCGGCAATGGTAAAGTTGCAAAAGTCCGCAACGCGAAGAGCACTTTCCAGCTGGTTGATAAACCTGATGAAGAACCAGCTCATTCTGAACCTGAACCTGAGCCTGTACAAGAAGGTGCAGGTGAAGAATATGATATGGAACGTGCTATTCAGATGAGTCTGGAATCGTTTCAGGCACAGGTTCATGCACATGTTAGAGGTGTGGCAATTCAAGAACCTGTTGCAGAGGCCCTCCGACCACTCCCTGTAGTAGAAGGCAAGGGTAAAGCTATTGTCACTGAAGAACAAGCTGCTCAATCTCTACTATCCCTACACACCCCAAAGAGGAGAAGCACCACGGACCAATTCATATTCCAAAGGCGAACTTTAGCTACTGATGACGCGTCTACTGGACCCTCTACACAACCACAAAATGATACGTTTGCCTATATCATTAGTGACTCTCCGTCTCCTGCAGATGCTGAAACATGTGCTAGATCAGATAAGACAAGCAGTGGAAGTGATACGGAGATAGTGCAAATTACTAAAGAACTAGGAGAAGATGTGGAGAAACAGGAAAACGTCTAGGAAAAGACGGTGGAACTTGATCAAGATCAGGTTGGATGAGACACTGGTGAAACTCTTGAGTCTCTGCCTCAACCAAAGCAGGTACACATGAAAGAAGACCAGGCTGGACCAGACCCTAGAATAAGCCGTATGGCTCTTGCTGGACCAGACCCTGAGCCCACACACGACGAATTTATGGCTGATTTATACCCTAAGGTTCAAGATAGTTTGAAGTTTTCGGCTGATGAACATGTCAACCTAGAGGATCCTTTAAGCTCAACCGGGACTCTCTCGTCAATGAAGAATTTGGAGGATGCATATGCTATTGGGGATCAATTCATTAATGACAAATCCACTAATGATGAACCGGGAAAACTCAATCTAGAAGCTAAAGTGGTCTCCATGGTTACTGTTCCAATATATCAAGCGTCATCCTCTGTTCCTCCACTTCTCACACCGGTTATTGATCTTTCACCCCCTAAACCTGCATCAGCTACCACTCAAGCACCAATCTTTACAGCAACAACAACGACTACACCAACAACCCTTCCACCTCCTCCATAACAACAAAGCACAACTGAATCAGAGTTAGCTGAACGTGTCGCAGCTCTTGAAAAGAAACTCTCTGATTTAGAGCATAATAACAAGAATCTTGATAACACAACTCGGAATCTTGGATCTAGGGTCTACACTTTGGAGATTAGGGATCTGCCTCATAAGATTAATGAAGCAGTCTGTGAAAATGTCAAAGAGGAAGTTCAAATAGCTCTACAGGCTCCCCTTCGAGACCACTTTAAAGACTTGTCTAAAGAAGATATGAAAGAAATGCTTCACTAGAGGATGTTTGAAACTGGCTCTTGTAAATCACTTCTAGAACATATTGCACTCTATGAAGCTCTTGAATCATCTATGGAACTTGCACAGAGGGATGAGTTTCTCGCTGAAAAGGATAAGTCTTGTAAGAGATGATGTGATGATCAAGATCATCCCCCTCCTCCACCTGATTCAGATCAAAGTAAGAGAAGACGACATGACGCTGGCGCTTCTGGTTCATCTCATCCTCAAGCTCCTCTGTCATCTGCATGGAAGAAGTCTGACACTCGAGATGCTCCTTTAAGCTCTTCCCAGCAACAATCTGGTCCTCATGCTGAGCAACCAGTCGATGACATACTAATACAAGATTCTGATAACATATCTGATTCAGAGGACACCGACTCAGCCCATCTTCCAAAGACTAAGCAGAGGCCCGAATGGTTGAAGCATATTCCAGATGATGAAAGACCAGCCACTCCAGAACCTGCCTGCGTTATTCCTACGTCCTACATTCTTGATGCTATGACCAACTGGGCCAATGCTTTAGCTACCACGTATAAAGCTCTGGCGGAGAACTCTTTACTTGAAAAGACGGGGGATATGCGGACGTTTATGAACTGGTATTGCCAAAAGATGGGAAAAACCGAGCTTACTCAAGCAGATTTGGAAGGTCAAGCTTATGAAGTCATTAAACCTTTCTACCCAAACGTCGTTCATCTTCAGTTTCGGATGGAAGAGTGTCACAAGATGCTTACAGATCAGATTGATTGGGATAATCCAGAAGGTGATCAAATCAGGATTGATATTATCAAACCTCTGCCTCTCAGTGGTCCACTAGGTCATGTCACTATTCAAACCCAATTCTTTTTCAATAAAGACTTGGATTATTTGTGTTATGGTAGTAAGGGAAGTAGACAAGATTTGTCAATTTCCAAGATGAAAGGTACTTGTTATCATGACTTTGGACTTATAAATGATATTGACCTTATAAATTAAAAAACAATCGAGGTACTAAAAGCTTTGATATTTATATCACAAGTACCTGATTGAGTTTTTCAAATTGGTTTATGGCAAGGTAAACTGTATCAAATAGACCGACCATGTATTTAATTTTCTTGGAGATATAAGGTTGGTAAGGGTAAGTATTAGTTCCATGATCCAGCCAGAACCAGAAGGATCTACCCAGGGACAATCTACTAGTTAGTGTAGAAGTCCTTAGGTATGACATAAAAAGGAGTAAATGTGAGAATAAGGGAATAGTGCCGACTGAGATGAAGCTAGAACTAGAACAAACCCAACAAGGTTCTAGTGATGAAGTCTCGGTAAGCACTGAAGGGGTTAAAGAATGAAAAAGAAATGTAAGGATAAAGGGTGTAAAGAAAGAAGCCCTCCATATACTTAGGTAGAAACGGAGGTTTGTGTTAATACATTCTGCTGTTAGATACAATGATGATTGATGCATTAAAGGACTAACATCATTGACCTAGTGAAGCAATGCACAACCCTCCCTATCCAATAGAATCTCTTATATCTTTTTGTTTCATTTCTCACGAGACTAAACAAGTTTATCTATTGGACTTCTCTCTCCCGAGTTAGTTTGATATTGAAAACGGTGGCGTCGCTTAGCCTCCGATCACTAAAAACAAAACGCACTATTGAGTCTAGAGCCAAGAGATCATCAATCAATCTCATTAGGACACTGTTCCATATTACTTGTCCTTCACATAATGTGAAAACAAGGGTTATCTTAAGAGTCCTACACATTATCCTTGTGGTTTTGCCAGAACATCCGAGTGATACTTATGTGTTCACAATGAAGATGTAAATCCTGCTTGAGCCAACATCAAGCAAGCTCATGGTAGGTGGCTTATGAGATCCTTAATGGGTCAAACTTCTGACACTGGATATCGAATCGGTCCAGATTATGAATTAACGATTGATGAATTTTGATAAATGCTTAACACTCTCGATGTGTCACAAAAACACTTTCTCAGAGAGAGGATAGATCGTCGATTGATTTTCAATCAATTTTCCTCTTCAATCGGTAAGATAGTAAACTAAACGATTCACTTTATGTTTGTTGTCTGTTGAAGACAATTTTTGATTAAGAGAACAGGCCATGTAGGTGATTTGATGTTCATTAATGAAGATCCGACACTATACTGGAAAATCCTGTCACGGAGATTTTCTTAAGATTGAATCTACTGATTACAGGTCGGTCCTCACCAGGATCTAGAGGTTTAATCCAACCAAACCACGGGCGACTTAGACAAAGCCAATATTCGTCCACAAAGCTTTATTGCTAATTGTCTTTATTACAGGTTCATGTAAAGATGGTGATAGATGATAACCTTGTTCAGTGTAGTCTATGTCATACGGCACATGCTTCATATCGGACCGATATATTAATGACCTCGTGATAAGCTTAAGTATATGCTTCAAAGCTTCCGCAACTCTGATATCAAAGTCCTCTCGAAGTGATCAAGTATTAAAGTTAAAGGAACTTCAAGAACAATGAATATAAAGTCAAGCTTTCAAGATTGCAACAAGTATGAGCATGCCAATCTAGATGACACAAGCACAAGATGGCGAAAGACCACAAGTTAATGATCAGAGAGTAGAGTTGGCTGATGATCTCAAAGAAGCTCAAGATCGCATATCACATTCAATCACAAGCCCTCAAGACAAAGATCACTACCTCAAAGTACAAGATATACGTGATGAAATCAAAGACTACGTGTAAAAAAAGTCAATCAGAAGATTGCTGAGCTTAAGTTTGTATTTTCTGGGGTGACCTCCTTTAGGGGAAGATTGTTAGATATTAGAAAAAGACTCGGTCACCCCGTGTATTGTGCCATTTATTATAGCTTATAGTTTAACGTTTAATATGTAATGTTCGGTAATGGCCAGTTATAAAAGCCCTACGTTGTAGCCATACCATAGCTAATGGCTGATTTTGTAAGCTTATTATATATGCCTCTTTCCATGCTTTGAAGAGGTGGTTATGTCTTTTCATTATACATGTTCCATTTTCGCTCTCTAGAAAGTTTTCTCTCCCACTTTCTCTCTCTAGACTTGGCTAATCCATCTATCTTCCATTGTGTTATGATTTCCAATATCCTACTAAAATGGTTATTTACAATGCTTTGCCAAGAAAAGAATATGAAAGAATTTTCATGTGTAATACGACAAAAGAAATTTGGAAAACTTTGTTAATTACCCATCAAGGTAATAACCAAGTCAAAGATAACAAGATCGACATTTTGGTATAAAAATATGAACAATTCGTCATTTCTAAAGACGAATATATAGATAGTGCTTTTGCTAGATTTAATACTATTATTACTAGTCTAAAAGCTCTTGATGAAGGGTTTTCTAGCAAGAATTATGTTAGGAAATTTCTTAGGGCTCTAAATCCTAAATGGAGAGCAAAAGTCATGGCGATTGAAGAGTCAAAATACTTAACATCACTGTCACTTAATGAACTCATCGGGAATCTCAATGTTCACGAGATGATTATCAAGAAATATTCTGAAATAGTCAAAGCTAAGGGAGAAAGAAAATCTCTTGCTTTAAAGGCTAGGAAAGAATCTAGTGATGAGGAGTGTTCGACTTCCGGAAGTGAAGACGAAGAATACGCCCTGGCGGTTAGAGACTTCAAGAAGTTCTTCAGGAGAAGAGGTAGATTCATGAGACAACCTCAGAACGACAAAAAGACGTTTGATGAAGATTATATTTATTATTAAAATAATCCAAACCGCTATTTCAAATTTTTCTTAACTGGTAGCGGTTTGATCAAAAATAAATATAATATTCGTAGCTGTTTGATCATAGCGGTTTGATTAAAATAAATAAAATATTTGTAGCTGTTTGGTCATGGCGGTTTGATTAAAATAAATAAAATACTCGTAGCTGTTTGATTATAGTGGTTTGATTAAAAATGAATATTATATTCGTAGCTGTTTGGTCGTGGTGGTTTGATCATTCCGCTACATCGTGGTTTTCGGTTTGTCATTTTGCTACACAGCGGTTTAATTAATCTTCTCACAGCGGTTTGGTGCCAAGTGGGTAGCGGTTTGGGCCTAAATCTCAAAGTTTTTGCCCATTAGTCCTAATACCCTCTCAGGCCCAAATCCAAAAGGCACAATTACCTTGTTAACACCTATCCGGGACTTGTTAACATGTTTGTGTTCATTGATTATCCCTTGGACCAAGGTGGAACTTAATTCACCATAATCAATCGAAGCATG
The DNA here is from genome assembly GCA_026074375.1 of Tanacetum coccineum. NCBI lineage: Eukaryota > Viridiplantae > Streptophyta > Magnoliopsida > Asterales > Asteraceae > Tanacetum > Tanacetum coccineum. The sequence continues at coordinate 77,971 of BQNB010005687.1, forward strand.
TCAATGTTCTCATTTAATTCATGATATTTATCTTGATTTGCTCAGTCTTGTTGAATGCCGTGTGCAGACAAAATGCTTGATTGAGAATGTTCTCGCTTCTGCTCATTAAGATTGTTGATAGATTCTTACATAGTGTTGCGGGGGGGCATATTCGAAAAGAGCAACCCAGGTCTTGGGATCTTAAAAAGAGGCATAAGGGAACCCCAATCTTTCAGATTGCTGTGGATATTCTACAAAACAAAAAATTTCTTTAGGGCATTCACTGCTTCTGTCTCGGTTCTAGCTATCTACATTCAATAATTCTGGAACACGCTTACATATGTGGAAAAAGCTAGGACTTACCGATTTTAGCTGGTATTGAAGACTAGGTTCTGGACTAGGGATGCAAAATTTCTGAGGTAAGCTTGGAGATAAAACTCCCATTGATCAAGCCTCACCTATTTGTGTCACCTCATTCGGGGTAGGTGATGCAATTTTGACTTCATGAGAAGAGCAGGGTTATTTCGGAGGTGATTCAATTTTTTGTCAAGTAGAGGCGGTGAATCCCTGTATCAGCCCTGGAGATCAATATCTGTCTATGATCAACAGTGATCACAAGCAAGACTTTGGGCATGATTAGGACATATATCCAATTCTTTAGATGCCTTGGGGAATTATTACAAGTACTAATGTTGACTATGCTGAACTTATGTGGGAAGAGTTCGTGCAAGCTATGCAGACCTTTCTTACTGATAAGGCCAATTTGGGCAGTCCCACTAAGAAGGGCAGGAAAGACAAGCCTCACGTTATTCCTTATTGTCGATTCACGAAGCTTATTATCTGTCACTTGGGAAGAATTCACAATATTCACCAAAGATCAGCATCTCCATTTCATCTTGCTAAAGAAGACCTCGGACTCGGTAATCTTAAATTTGTCTCCAAAGGCAAAATCGATGAAGTCTTTGGAATGCCAATTCCCAACGCGCTGATCTCAAACAATATCAGGAATGCATCATACTACAACGCTTATCTGGAAATGGTCATAAAGCATGATTAGAAAGTTGCTGTCGAAACAGAAGGAAAGAAGAAATCTGCAAGTACCAAGCAACCCAAGCCAAAGCCTGCTATCGAGAATGTCAAAGCAAACCAGCCACCATGCACCAAAAACCAAAGGTAACCAAAGAAAAACCCTTCTAAGCCTATACTAGCTAAGCCACCCAAGCGAAGCCTGTGACAAGAAAACGTCAACAGGCTACACATACCAAAAAGCCAGGCGAATGGTTAAAGTTGCAAAAGTCGCACGCGTTAGAGCCCTTTCAGCCTGGTTGTAAACTGATGAAGAAACATAGTCATTCTGAACCTGAACCTGCCGCCTTGTACAAGAAAGTTGAGGGGGGGGGGTAGGTGAAAGAATATGATATGGAACGTGCTATTCAGATGAGTCTGGAATCGTTTAGGCATAGGTTCAGCTCTTGTTAGAGTGTGGCCCAATTCAAGAAACTGTTACCAAAGGCCTCCGACCACTACCCTGTAGTAGAAGGCACGGGGTAAAGCTATTGTCAATGGTTAAAGAACAGTGCTCAATCTTACTATCACTACATCCCAAAGAGGAGAAGCACCACGGACCAATTCATATTCCAAAGGCGAACTTTAGCTACTGATGACGCGTCTACTGGACCCTCTACACAACCACAAAATGATACGTTTGCCTATATCATTAGTGACTCTCCGTCTCCTGCAGATGCTGAAACATGTGCTAGATCAGATAAGACAAGCAGTGGAAGTGATACGGAGATAGTGCAAATTACTAAAGAACTAGGAGAAGATGTGGAGAAACAGGAAAAGTTATGGAAAAGACGGTGGAACTTGATCAAGATCAGGTTGGATGAGACACTGGGTGAAACTCTTGAGTTCCTCTGCTTCAAACCATAAGCAGTTACACATGAAAGAAGACCGGTTGACAGACCCTAGGAATTAGAATTAGCGCGTATGGTCTTGCTGGACCCGACCTGAGCCCCACAGAGAATTTATGGCTGAATTTTTATACCCTAAGGTTCAAGAAGTTGAAGTTTTTCGTCGCTGATTGAACATGTCAACCTAGAGGATCCTTTAAGCTCAACTGGGACTCTCTCGTCAATGAAGAATTTGGAGGATGCATATGCTATTGGGGATCAATTCATTAATGACAAATCCACTAATGATGAACCGGGAAAACTCAATGTAGAAGCTAAAGTGGTCTCCATGGTTACTGTTCCAATATATCAAGCGTCTTCCTGTTCCTACTTTAACATGGAGGTTATTTGATCTTTCACCCCCTATACCTGCATCAGCTACCACTCAAGCACCAATCTTTACAGCAACAAACATCGCTACAACCAACAACGCCTTCCATCTCATAACATCAAAGCACAACTGAATCAGAGAGTTTAGATGAACGATTTTGGTCGCAGCTCTTGAAAAGAAACTATCTGATTTTAGAGCAAAATACATGAATCTTGATAAACACAAAATCAGAAATCTTAGATCTTGGGTCTACACTTTGGAGATTAGGGATCTGGCTCATTATGTATAATGAAGCTGTCTGTGAAATGTCAAAGAGGAGGTTCAATCGCTCTTAAGGCTCCCTTCAAGACCACTTCAGAGACTTTGTCAAAGAAAGATATGAAAGAAATGCTTCACAGAGGATGTTCTTGAACTGGCTATTGTAAATCAGCTTCTGGAACATATCACAACTCTTATGAAGCTCTTGAATCATCTATGGAAATATGACAGACGGATGCGGGTTTCTCGCTGTGAAAAAGGACTTAAGTCTTGTAACAGAGACGAGTGATGATCAAGATCATCCCTCCTCACCTGATTCGGATCAAGTAAAGAGAAGACGACATGACGCTGGCAGCTTTGGTTCATCACGATCCTCAAGTCCTCCGTATTTGCATGAAGAAGTTGACTACTCGAGATGCTCCTTTTTAGCTATTCCAGCACAATCTGTTCCTCATGTGAGGGAAACCAGTCGACGACATACCAATACAAGATTTTGTATAAACATATCTGATTCAGAGGACACCGGAACTCAGCCCATCTTCAAAGACTAGCAGAGGCCGTAAATGGTTGTTGAAGCATATTCCAGATGATGAAAGACCAGCCACTCCAGAACCTGCATGCGTTATTCCTACGTCCTACATTCTTGATGCTATGACCAACTGGGCTAATGCTTTAGCTACCACGTATAAAGCTCTGGCGGAGAAACTCTTACTGAAAAGACGAGGGATATGCGGACGTTTATGAAACTGGTATTGCCAATAAGATGGGAAAAAAACAGAAGTTTACTCACGCAGATTTGGAAGGGTCAAGTTTATGAAGTCATTAAACCTTTCTACCCAAACGTCGTTCATCTTCAGTTTCGGATGGAAGAGTGTCACAAGATGCTTACAGATCAGATTGATTGGGATAATCCAGAAGGTGATCAAATTAGGATTGATATTATCAAACCTGCCCTCTCAGTGGTCCACTAGGTCATGTCACTATTCAAACCCAATTCTTTTTCAATAAAGACTTGGATTATTTATGTTATGGTAGTAAGGGAAGTAGACAAGATTTGTCAATTTCCAAGATGAAAGGTTACATTGTTACTCATGACTTTGGATCTTATAAATGATATTGACCTTATAAATTTAAAACAATGAGGTTACTAAAAGCTTTGATATTTATATCACAAGTACCTGATTAAGTTTTTCAAATTGGTTTATGGCAAGGTGAACTATATCAAATAGACCGACCATGTATTTAATTTTCTCGGAGATATAAGGTTGGTAAGGGTAGGTATTAGTTCCATGATCCAGCCAGAACCGGATGGATCTACCCAGGGACTATCCACTAGTTAATGTAGAAGTCCATAGGTATGACATAAAAAGGAGTAAATGTGAAAATAAGGGAATAGTGTCGACTGAGATGAAGCTAGAACTGAAACAAACCCAACAAGGTTCTAGTCATAAAGTCTCGGTAAGCATTGAAGGGGTTAAAGAATGAAAAAGAAATGTAAGGATAAAGGGTGTAAAGAAAGAAGCCCTCCATATACTTAGGTAGAAACCGGGTTAATACATCTGCTGTTAGAATCACAATGATGATTGCTGACATTGAAGACTGACATCATTGACCCAGTGATGCAATGCACAACCCTCCCTATCCACTCAGAATCTCTTAAAATATTTTTGTTTCATTTCTCACGAAGACTAAACAAGTTATCTATTGACTTTCTCACTCCGAGTTAGTTGATATTGAAAAGGTGGCAGTCCGCTCTAGCCTCCGATCACTAAAAACAAAACGCACTATTGAGTCTAGAGCCAAGAGATCATCAATCAATCTCATTAGGACACTATTCCATATTACTTGTTCTTCACACAATGTGAAAACAAGGGTTATCATAAGAGTCCTACGCATTATCCTTGTGGTTTTGCCAGAACATCCGAGTGATAGTTATGTGTTCACAATGAAGATGGAAATCCTGCTTGAGCCAACATCAAGCAAGCTCATGGTAGGTGGCTTATGAGATCCTTAATGGGTCAAACTTCTGACACTGGATATCGAATCGGTCCAGATTATGAATTAACGATTGATGAATTTTGATAAATGCTTAACACTCTCGATGTGTCACAAAAACACTTTCTCAAGTGACACGTCGATTGATTTTCAAATCAATTTTCCTCTTCAATCGGTAAGATAGTAACTAACCGATTCACTCTTATCGTGTTGTCTGCTTTGAGACATTTTGATTAAGAGAACAGGCAAGTAGGTGATTCTGATGTTCATACATTGGAAGATCCGACACTCATACTGGAAATCCTGTCAAGGAGATTCTTCTTAAGATTGAATCTACCTGATCACAGGTCGGTCCTCACAGGATCTAGAGGTTAATCCAACCAAACTCGGGCGAATGACAAAGCCATATTCGTCCACAAGCTTTATTGCTAACTGTTTTATTACAGGTTCATGTAAAGATGGAGATAGAGATACCTTGTTCCAGTGTAGTCTATTTCATAACCGCATGCTCATACTCGACCGATATATCTAATGACCTCGTGAAAGCTCAAGTATATGCTTCAAAGCTTCCGCAACTCTGATATCAAAGTCCTCTCGAAGTGATCAAGTATTAAAGTTAAAGGAACTTCAAGAACAATGAATATAAAGTCAAGCTTTCAAGATTGCAACAAGTATGAGCATGCCAATCTAGATGACACAAGCACAAGATGGCGAAAGACCACAAGTTAATGATCAGAGAGTAGAGTTGGCTGATGATCTCAAAGAAGCTCAAGATCGCATATCACATTCAATCACAAGCCCTCAAGACAAAGATCACTACCTCAAAGTACAAGATACTACGTGAAGAATCAAAGACTACGTGCTAAACACAAGATCAATCAGAAGATTGCTGAGCTTAAGTTTGTATTTTCTGGGGTGACCTCCTTTAGGGGAAGATTGTTAGATATTAGAAAAAGACTCGGTCACCCCGTGTATTGTGCCATTTATTATAGCTTATAGTTTAACGTTTAATATGTAATGTTCGGTAATGGGCCAGGTTATAAAGCCCAACGTGTAAGCCCATACCATAGCCTAAGGGCTGATTTTGTAAGCTATTATATATGCCTCTTCCATGCCTTAGAAGAGGTGGTTAGTCATTTCATTATACATGTTCCATTTTCGCTCTCTAGAAAGTTTTCTCTCCCACTTTCTCTCTCTAGACTTGGCTAATCCATCTATCTTCCATTGTGTTATGATTTCCAATATCCTACTAAAATGGTTATTTACAATGCTTTGCCAAGAAAAGAATATGAAAGAATTTTCATGTGTAATACGGCAAAAGAAATTTGGAAAACTTTGTTAATCACCCATCAAGGTAATAACCAAGTCAAAGATAACAAGATCGACATTTTGGTATAAAAATATGAACAATTCGTCATTTCTAAAGATGAATATATAGATAGTGCTTTTGCTAGATTTAATACTATTATTACTAGTCTAAAAGCTCTTGATGAAGGGTATTCTAGCAAGAATTATGTTAGGAAATTTCTTAGGGCTCTAAATCTTAAATGGAGAGCAAAAGTCATGGCGATTGAAGAGTCAAAATACTTAACATCACTGTCACTTGATGAACTCATCGGGAATCTCAATGTTTACGAGATGATTATCAAGAAATATTCTGAAATAGTCAAAGCTAAGAGAGAAAGAAAATCTCTTTCTTTAAAGGCTAGGAAAGAATCTATGTTTGACTTCCGGAAGTGAACACAAAGAATACGCCCTGGCGGTTAGAGACTTCAAGAAGTTCTTCAAGAGAAGAGGTAGATTCATGAGACAACCTCAGAACGACAAAAAGACGTTCTAAAGAAGCCGAGAAGACAAGAACGGCAAAATTGATAGAATATGTTTTAGATGCGGTGATCCAAATCATCTTATTGGAGAATGTCCAAAACCACCAAAAGACAAGAACCAAAGAGCATTCGTCAGAGGTTCTTGGAGTGTTAGCGGTGAAGAAGATAATGAGAAGGCCAAAGATGAGACGTGTCTCGTAGCTCAAGCATCAAATGAGGTATGCTCCGATTCCTCTTACTTTAGTGATGAGAACTCATCAATAGATTACTTAGTTCTAGATAATGAATATGACAAACTATGCAAAATGAGTCTAAAAATAATCACAAAGAACAAAAGATTAAAAGCCGATAGAAATAGCTTAGAAAATGAGCTTAGTAAATTAAAAGAAAAATTGTCCACATTCGAGATAAACAACGAAGTTGATCTTGAGTGTACAAAATGTCAATTGCTCAGAATTGAAAATGAAAAACTTAAAGAGGAAGCTATTAAACTAACAAAATTTAAAAAGAGTACACATTGCTTAAATGAAATGTTAAGTAATCAAAAACCCTCCAGAGATAAATTAGGTTTGGGATTCAATTCACTTAAACCATCAACTAGTGGAACTAAAGTAATAAAATTTGTGAAATCTTAAAAAGAAACGTCCCCTGGTGGAGGTCTCTTAAATAAAGGCGGCCCCCATATAGCAGAGGCGGCCCCCAAAGGAATTATAGGACCGCCGGCCTGTTCACCAGGTTCTGAGAAATTTGTATCTTTTCAAAAATCTATTTTGGGTCCTACACCAAAACATATAATGTTAAACAAAGTTAAAGTTCTAATTGCTAGTAACAATTAAGTTAAATGATTTTACAAGCCATCGTTAAAACCCGGAGTTGATTTTCACAACCAAACTTTAGATCAAAAACTCCACTACCTAGAAGAGTCAATAATAATTATCCTCATCCTAAGACACCGCAACCAAAAAGGAATGTTGGTCGACAAAACCAACCTCATGGTTTTCCCATAACTTGGAACAATTTCCAACGTCAAAGTTACATGCCATGGGAAATAGGTCTTCCATTTCTACATCCCAACCAATTGCATCAAATGCAAGGGATATTTAGCACTAACAACTTTGGACCCATGAGACATTGGGGACCAAATGTTTGAGTTATTATCTTATATAAATAGATATGCCTTGGAGTCGACTTGGAACCCGATGACTGGATAAAGAATAGCGGATGCTCTAAACACATAACGTGTAACCGAAAGCTCTTCTCAAGCTACAAGGCATACAACAGAGGTAATGTTATTTTTGGTAGAAATCTTCGCGGTAACATCATTGGCAAAGGTACGATTTCGAATGACTCTCTCAAAATAGATAATGTAGAACATGTAGATAACTTAAGATTTAACTTGCTGAGTGTAGGAAAAATATGTAATAATAAGTGTAGAGTAAATTTTTTTGAACATGATAGTGAAATCACTAAGGATAATAAGGTTATAGGTAGAGGTATTAAGAAGAAAGGCTTATATGTGATCAAATTAGGAAATAAGCCAAAAGAAAAAAAAAATCTTGCACCGATTGATGAAAAATCCACGTTGTGGCATAAGAGATTAGGTCACGCTAATATGCGTCTCATTCAATCGTTAGCATCTAAGGAATTAGTTAGAAACTTACCTAAGCTTAAGTTTGATCAACACTTCTGTGATGCTTGCAAAATTGGAAAACAAGCTCACGGTAGTCACAAAGCTAAGAATATAGTCTCAACGACTTAATGCTTAGAACTCCTTCATATGGATCTCTTTGGTCCATCCGCCGTATGGAGTTACAGAGGAAACTGCTTCACCTTAGTCATAGTAGATAACTACTCTAGGTATACTTGGACTAAATTCCTTAAAGATAAAATGGAAGCCTTCGATCAATTCAAAATATTTAGTAAGAAAATTCAAAACCAATTAGGATGTATAATAGTGTCCATAAGAACCGACCACGATAGGGAATTTGATAATGAGGTGAAATTTTGAGAGTTTTGTAATGCATATGGAATTACACATAACTTTTCGGCTCTACCCACTCCTCAATCAAATGGCGTGGTTGAAAGGAAAAATAGGACACTTCAAGAAATGAGTAAGACTATGTTGAATGAGCAATCGTTACCACAAAAGTTTTGGTGTAACGCCGTAGATACTTCAACATACATTCTCAACGAAATCCTAATTAGAGCCATGCTAGGAAAAACACCTTATGAACTCCTGAGAGGTAGGAAACCTACTCTTGAATATTTTAGAGTGTTTAGAAGCAAGTGCTTCATTTTAAACACTAAAGTCTACCTCACTAAGTTTGACCCAAAGTCATACGAAGGTGTCTTTTTAGGTTACCCCTAAAATAGTAAAGCATGCATCATCCTAAATAAACACACTAGGAAAATCAAAGAATCACTCAACGTGATATTCGATGAAACTCTTCCACCCTTTAAGACATCACCCATGGTGGATGATGACTTAGATGAAGAAGAAGCAATTAAGGTTGCCGAAAAGAAAATCTTAGAAAATGTCATTGAGGATGAAACATTAGAGATTGACGAAGTAGTCAATATTAAGGAATCTAGGAACCATCCATTAGAAAATGTCATAGGAAACCTTAACCAAAGAACTCTTAGGCCACAAACCCAAAACCAAAGTAACTTTTTGTTTCATATCAACTATAGAACCTAAGAATGTGAATGAAGCTTTGACGGATGAAAGTTGGATAATCGCTATGCAAGAAGAATTAAATCAATTCATTGCTAACGATGTTTGGGAGTTAGTTCCACAACCTAGGAATATGACAATCATAGGAACTAAGTGGGTGTTTAGAAATAAGTTAGACGAGAATGGTATTGTTTCTTGAAATAAGGCTAGGTTAGTTGCTCAAGGCTATAATCAACAAGAGGGCATCGATTATGATGAAACTTATGCTCCAGTTGCTAGACTTGAGTCTAATAGAATACTATTAGATTATGCTTGTGAGTTATATTTTAAGCTATTCCAAATAGATGTAAAAAGTGCATTCCTAAACAGTTTTATCAATGAGGAGGTATACGTGGCACAACCTCCAGGATTCATTGACTTTGAAAAACCAGATCATGTTTATAAACTTAAGAAAGCTTTATACGGTCTTAAACAATCTCCCAAAGCTTGCTATGATAGATTAAAAGCTTCTCTTATTAAACATGAGTACAAAATGGGAATGATAGATAACACACTTTTTACCAAGAAGAAAACTATAAGCCTTATCATCGTTCAAATATGTGTCGACGACATTATATTCGACTCGACTTGTCAAGACATGTGTGATGAATTTGCCAAAATCATGCATGACGAGTTCGAGATGAGTATGATGGGTGAACTTAACTTCTTCCTTAGATTACAAATAAAACAAATGAAAGATGGTATCTTCTTTAATCAATCTAAGTATATTAAAGAAATGCTTAAGAAATTTGGCTTAGAAGATTCTAAACCAATGAAAACCCCCATGTCCTCCGATACGAAACTCACGAAATACGAAGAGTGTAAGTCGGTAGATAGTACCAAATATTGAGGCATGATAGGTAGTTTATTATACCTAACAGAGAGTAGTCCCGATATCAAGTTTACTGTCTTCCTTTGTGCCCGCTTCCAAGAGGCTCCCAAAACCTCTCACCTTGAAGCGGTTAAGTGTAACTTTTGATACATTAAAGGCACTACGTACTTAGGATTATGGTATCCTAAGGGGACCGGCATAGAAACCGTAGTATATGCCGACTCTGATCATGCTGGAGATTATGTGAACCGAAAGAGCACTAGCGGTATTAGTACGTTCGTGGGATGTTGTTTGACATCTTGGTTCTCGAAGAAACAAACCGCTCTTGCTATATCCACTACCGAAGCCGAATACATAAGCGCCGAAAAGGCATGTCAACAAGCACTATGGATGAAACGAGCTCATATCGACTACGACGTTCAACTCGATGACGTCCCAATCATGTGCGACAATAAAGGCGTGATTGACCTTAGTAAAAACCCGGTGCAACACTCTCGAACCAAACACATCAAAATTCGTCACCACTTTCTTCGTGATAATGTCCAAAAAGGACATATCTCTATCAAAAAAGTGTCGTCCGTCGACAACATCGCCGACATTCTTACTAAACCCCTTAAATGAGAATCGTTTAACTATCTATGTCTTGGTTTAGGAATGATGGAACAGATTTCATAAATCGTCTTCTTTTTCTTCTGTCCTGATTCTAGTCCGTGTTCCACTCCGTGTCATGACAACTTAAATACTTTGTCTGAAGTACCTTGAGCATTTTTAATTCGCAAAATGCAGATTAAAACATCACTCCTATTTGTAAAAATTCTATCAAAATTTAAGTCCAAAACCCTCAACTGAGGGCGGCCCCCATATCTCCGGCGGCCCCCATATCGATATGGGACCGCCAATAGTAGAACCTTATGTCTGTCAAACCCATTTTTGTAAAACACAAAACCAAACAATCCCTTCCTCTTGTTGCAGCGACGAAAACGACCCACACACATTAAAAACCAAAATTGATCAAATTAACTCAAATTGAAGATAAAATCAACACCTATAATCATCCCTAACATCATCAATTGTAAGTCATTTCTTTTATTTTCTTTCAAATCATGTCTAGGGTTCATGATGAACACAAAAATCAAAATTGGAGATTTTCACTTTTCTTGTGTTTGTATGCAATTAGGACTACTAGAATACAATGTATAACTAATATGCATCCCGTAGACATAGGATTTGCAAGATTGAAGTGTGTTTGTCAAAAATTGTTTTCGCACAAAACCCTATTTTATTTCCAAATCACTCACGTTAGGATCACAATAAAATTGTTGTTATGCATTGTTAATACACTCTAAAAACATTTTTGCATACATGCATAATGATCTCATGAACAAAAGTCGAGATACATGATTCATATGTATTTTTTGACATGTTTGGATGAGCAAAATTAAATTAAAGAGCGTTTGGGTTAACTCTTAGGTTTTATTTCTAGGTCGAGTTAACTGTTGCTCCACATATATTGCATATAGGTACACACTAGGCACGCGTTCAAAATAACAATACAAGTATAAGATAATGAAATATGATTTTGATTGTTTTTATTTTAGGTGACAATGCCTCGTAAAACTGCTGATGATCACCAAAACACAAGAAACTACATTCTCATAATCTCACATGAATACACTTTACCCTTAAAAGAAATGCTAAGAAACCTTGAAAGTCATTGCATACATGAGGGTCTGGTGGTTTATCCAAACTTTGCAAACTTAGTCTATGTCAGGTCAATGTTCAGTCATATCGGGTTCGACTGTCTTCTTGAAATAAATGAACAAAATTTGTCCTGGCTTCATCCTTGAATTTTATAGTCAATACCATATAGATTATTCTGACGAAGGTCAAATGTTAATCAATTTTGTCATCCAAAATAATTTCTTTTCATACACTCTTGAAGAATTCGGTCAAATTCTTGGTATACCTTACAAGGGTGCATGTGTTTTTACCGACAAGTGGTCACTTGACGACTTGCAATATGGTGTCCATACGAATGGTCCATACCAAACTAACCCTCCTTGTCCTGATGACATCAAAACTATATTCAAGTGAAAGGAAGGGTCCGGTCACTCCTATTCGTCATAGAGCCGAAATTCCTGTCGAGGAAAACAAAATTCTAACTCGTGAAATCGTGTCAACCATGAAACCTTGGGTCGAAATTATTCGAGAAAATGTCTTTTTCTGGGGGGTAACCGGGACCACGTTCCCGCGTGTCTTTGTTATATGCTCTATTGTGTTGCAAATTCTGAAAAATTCAATCTTGCATTTTTCAGTGCAAAACGAATGGAGTTTGTCACCAAACAAGCTAGGTTGATATTACCGTATGGTATGATATTGAATCGCTTGTTTAAGTATGTCATGAGTGAAAGTCCTGAGTTGTTTAATGAGTCTTATGTCTTGTACGATCGTGTCATGTATCCTTTTGCCGCTCAACAAGAGCGAAAGACTCGAAAGGATTATGGCACAAAAAGAGGTCGTCACACTACTTCCTCTTCCTATGCCTTCGATCAACCATCCTCCTCTTATCTCAACGATGATGATGATGGAAACAACGAAGAGACCTCGCGTGCAAGCAATCCTTCCCCCACTCGTTTTGTTAACTCATTAACAAACGAGGTTCCTCGAGTCTTTGAAAACCCGCCAAATGTTGAACCCGACATGGAACAATTCTACACCCACTAAATTGAAATTCTAAACAGTCAAGTTCAATTGTGAGATAAGTATCATGGTGGATTAAGGTCAATCGGGAAGGGCTTCAAGAATTTGTAGAGAAATATAAAGAAGAAGTGAGCAGTTTGGACAATTGTTATAAGACTATATTATTTATATTTACTACTTTATTATGCTTGTTGGTACATATTATTGCTATATATGCTTAGGTACTTGAACGTATGCTATTTAGTAAATATCTTAGTACTTAGTATTGGCAAAGTAACTTGCCTTGGATGATCATTCCATTTTATCATCCTAAACCTTGACTGCATGAACTTTGATACATTATGGTTATCTCTATGTCTATATGTGCTTCTCTAATTGAATTTAGGATAACTAGCCTTGTGAATTTAATTATTAGGAAGTTTAGATGATTCATGGTGAAATAGGATTGACTACAAAAGGGGAAATCTTAGAAACTTTCTCTATACAGGATTTATGAAAATCAGGAAAAACTGGAAAATTTTTGTTTCTCCAGAAAACGGCCCCCATAAATACTGGGCGGCCTCCAAATATATCTGGGACCGCCACATATATATATGGGACCGCCAACAGGAGTCACAAAATTTCTACCTTGCTTACCTGATTTTCTGTATAGATGACCATCCTCTTCTCTAAACCCAGCTGCATTTCCTGTATTTGCTAAAACTATTTTTGGAATCTCCTCTCCTAAACCTCATGATTTACCTCTTTAATCCACTTCCTTTAAATTAAATACCCATCCTCACCACTTTTATTATCATCTTCATCTCCTTCATATCTTACTTCTATGGCTTCCACTCAAGCCTCCTCCTCTAACCCGTCCAAGAAAATCAAACTAAATATCATCCCACCTAGACAACTCTTTGTTAACATCTCTAGTGATGAAGATGTCACCACCACACCTTCTCCCATAACAACATCCTCTTCTCCATCTGTACCAAATGCACCATCAAAAACTCCATCAACCAAAGATACATCATCTACCTTGGGCACTACTTCTTCCTCATTTAAATCAAAACCTCAATCATCGCCTCCTACCTCTAATGACACACCCTCTCCTCAACCATCCAATCCTTTTCTTGACAATATCATGGATGCACCTCCAAGACCCTCACACCCACTTTCACTCTAAAGTCATCCTTCCTTAGACATCACTCTTTCCTTGTCACCAATCACTCCTCTTGATCACATTTTTAATACTCCATCACTACCTTCACCTCAACCACCTCTCATGGGTCACCCTATTTACTTCAACTATCATGACTATCATGGGTCAACTTGTCTCTGTTGTTTTCATAACCACAATCTTATCTTTTCCCATAGGGATGAGATAAACTTAATGTTTGCTCATATTGAGTATCTTCTCACTTCCACCATGGCTTTACTCTTTCCACCTCACCTTTAAAATTTTGGTCATGTCACCTCATAATAGGTCGCACTAACCTTTTGCTCAAAGTCATTTCCTATAAATCAAGGATCATCTAGGATTTATGTCATATTATCTTTATCTACCTTATGTAGTATGTTTAGATTGTGGTGTAATTTATGAATGAATGTTTCTTTGTTAGACTTAGTTCTATTTTCCTTGCATGAGTATGTTTCTTGTATGAGTTTCTTAAGTGATGAATGAAACTACTTTATGGTTTAACTTGCATGAATTGCTATATTGCTACTAGTTGGGAATATATTCTTGCACTTATACTTCTCACTTTGTTTGGTAGCAATAATCTCATAAGATCGATCCCTTGGTGCCTCAAACGTGGGGGAGCATACATCAAGGGGGAGTCTTGGCATCGTCGATTTCTTTCTCTTTACAATTCGACGATCATCCTTTTTGAATTTGACAAAAGGGGGAGAAATAAATTAAAACTCATTAATAATTTAAAATTTTATTTTTACATAAAATGATTTTATATTTTTTCATCATCAAAAAAGGGGAGATTGTTAATATAAATAATGTCTAAAAATGTTTTATATTTTTCGACCTCTCGGTGTTTTAAAAATAAACTTTTACAAATTATTAATCGTAAATTTCCATTTCAAATGTAAACCACTTAAGGTATGTATAAACAAATCATTAAACATGATTAGTGATCAAGAAAATAATTTTTATTAACCATCACATTTTTATAAAAGTATTTTTACAAAATAAATATATACAAAATACTTTTTAATTTAAAAGAAAAGTTTTATTTAAAACATAAATTTGAAATTCAAATTTCCCCCCAAAATCGAATATAACTCACCAGGATAAACCTTCCCCGTGAAAGGACAAAAATCAGAGCATTGGTCTAGGGGCGGCCCCCAAATATATCTAGGACCGTCAGGACAGCCACCAGCTGACCGTTGGGGATTCTTGGCTATAAATACTGCACTATTCTCAATAGAAAAATAGACCCTTTTGCACAAATTTTTCCAGTCTTCTTTCTCTCTCTAAAAACCTTCTTTCTCTTACTAAATCTCTTGATCACTAACATTGTTTGATCTTGCTTCAAGTGATCCAATCTCTTCTTCTCATCTCTCCTCTCCTCTCTATCAAGTACAAGAGAAGAACATTCATATTCGCCAATAAATGAATTGTTGTTGTCTAGTGATTTCTTCTTCTTTCTTTTAAGAACCAAATCTCTATCTTGATTATCTTGTGTGGTTGTATAAGTCGGATAGTGTATAAATCCGATATTGCAGTTTTTGTGATTGTGTATTAATTATGAAGTGGTAGATTGGTTCTTGCTAAGATTAGGACTCGACATTTAGCTTAGTGTCGGAAAATAACGTATGCGACGTGCAAAACGGTTTTCTCCGATTAAAGGGAGCTTGTTGACATAGTAAAACCTCGAGTCGGATACTCAGGGAGTGGAGTAGAGCGAAGTGGAGCTTCATAGCCGAACCACTATAAGTCTTGGCGTATTGGTTTGATTGTTACTTCTCTCATCTCTTTATATTGTCGTGATTCTTTATTATTGTTGGTTTAGTTATAACTAGTAGATAAATACATTGTTGGTTCATATTGTTGGTTGGTTGAACACATACTCAGATCTAACAAATTTTAGAAGTAAAATTTTAAAACGATAAACGGGTAAACTATTCAACCCCCCTTCTAGTTTCCACAAAACTCTTCGTCTTTGTCTTTATCACTTCCTCCTTAACTATGACTATACTCACTAGTTTGCTCCTTAGTGATTTTAGCTTTAAGATCCAACGACTTAACCTTTTATTTAGTAGTCTCAGAAACTACAACATCATTTTCTAAGACCATTTCATAGACTTTAAGGCTGCCGATTAACTCGTCACGAGGAAGTGTAGCAAAATCTTTGGCTTCTTTAATGGATGTAACCCTGGTCGCTCCATTTTCACAAGATGATGCTTAAGAAATTCATTCTACATTGGGTTTTGTTTAGAAGTAGTCTTGATCTACAAATATTAGAGACTAGTAATAATAGCATACAACGTATGGAGCCACTCTATCAATAGTCTCGGAGCCACTATCAATAGTTTCTTTACTAGAGATTCAGAACTTCTCACATTTTTGGATAAGAATGTCACTCTTGCAATCCTTGATGTTGAAACTAGAAGGGGGGTTTAAATAGTTTACAGGTTCATTTTACGTTTTAAAAGTTTGCTTTCAAAATACTTAGATTTGAGTTGTATGTTCAACCAATCAACAATATGAATCAACAATGTAAATATCTAAACTAATACTAAATAACAATCACAACAATATAAAGAGATGAGAGAAGTAACAATTAAACCAAGACACCAAGATTTATAGCGGGTCAGCTACGAAGCGCTTCTTCATCCTACTACACTCCCCGAGTATCCTACTCGAGATTTCACTATGTCAACAAGCTCCCTTCAGGTGGAGAAAACCGTTTACACGTCGCTTACGTTGTTTTCCGACACTAAGCTAAATGCCGAGTCCTAATCTTAGCTAGAACCAATCTACCACTTTACAAACACGATACAATCACAAGATCTACACTATCAGATCTGCACACAATCCGAATCACACAATTACACAAGATAATTACAATAAAGATTTGATACTTAGAAGAAGAGAGGAGAGATCACTAAATAACAATTTGTTTCTTGGCGAATACGAATGTTCTTCTCTTGCACTTGATAGATAGGAGAGATGAGAAGAAGAGATTAGATCACTTGAAACAAGATCAAACAATGTTAGTGATCAAGAGATTTAGTGAGAGAAAGAGGATTTTTAGAGAGAGAAAAAAGACTGGAAAAATTCATGCAAAGATGTGTGTTTTTCTGCCAGAAATAGTGTAGTATTTATAGACAAGATTTCCAACTGCTAGCTGGAGGTGGTCCCGGCGGTCCCAGATAAATCTGAGGGCCGTCAGACCTATAAGGGGGCCGCCACTAGACTCCCTCCTGTTTTTGTCTTTTTGTGAGAAAGGTTGTATCTGGTATGAAAGCTTCCATTTTGGTGGAAATTTTGAGTTTCAAATTTATGTTTTAAATAAAACTTTTCTTTTAATTAAAAAGTATTTTGTATATTTATTTTTGTGAAAATACTTTTGTAAAAATGTGATAGTTAAAAAAATATTTTCTTGATCACTAATTATGCTTAATGATTTGTTTGTACATACCTTAAGTGATCACTAATCTTAAAAATGAAATTTTACGATTAATAATTTGTAATTGTTTATTTTTATCGTAAATGTTTTTACATTTTGTTATTATCAAAACATTAAGAGGTCAAAAAATAGAAATAACATTTTTAGACATTATTTGTATTAACAATCTCCCCTTTTTTGATGATGACAAAATATAAACTCATTTTTTATAAAATTAAATATTTCAAGATTATTAATGAGTTTCATTCCATTTCTCCCCCTTTTTGTCAAATTCAAAAAGGATGATCGTCTAATTGTTGTAGAAAGAAAGAAGTCAACGGTATCAAGACTCCCCCTTGATGTATGCTCCCCCTCATTTTGGGGCACCAAAGGATCGATCTTACAAAAATTATTTGCTACAAAACAAAGTCAGGGGTACAAGTGCAAGAAAATATATTCCCAACTAGTGGCAATATAACAATTCATGCAAGTTGAATCATAAAGTAGTTTCATTCATTACTTAAGAAACTCATAAAAGAAACATACTACATGCAAGGGAAATATAACTAAGTCTAACAAAGAAACATTCATTCATAAATTACACCACATACTACATAAGGTAGATAAAGTTAGAACGACATAAATCCTAGATGATCCTTGATTCATAGAAAATGAGTTTGAGCAAAAAGGTTAGGGCGACCAATTATTAGGTTCATCTCATCCCTAAGAAAGAAGATAAGATTGCGGTTGTGAAAACAACAAAGACAAGTTGACCCATGATAGTCATGATAGTTGAAGTAAATGGGGTGACCCATGAGAGGTGGTTGAGGTTGTGGTTATGGTGAAGTTGGTGATGGGGTATCAAGAATGTGATCAAGAGGGGTAATTGGTGACAAGGAAAGAGTGATGTCCAAGGGGGGATGACTTTTGAGTGGAAGTGGATGTGAGGGTCTTGGAGGTGCATCCATGACATTTTCAAGAAAAGGATTGAATGGTTGAGGAGAGGGTGTGTCATTAG
This sequence comes from Tanacetum coccineum, assembly GCA_026074375.1. Lineage (NCBI taxonomy): Eukaryota > Viridiplantae > Streptophyta > Magnoliopsida > Asterales > Asteraceae > Tanacetum > Tanacetum coccineum. The sequence continues at coordinate 96,182 of BQNB010005687.1, forward strand.
AAGTAGGAGTTGAGGATTGAGGTTTTGATTCAAATGAAGAAGAAGTAGTGCCAAAGGTAGATGATGTATCTTTGGTGGATAGAGTCTGTGATGGTGCATTTGGTGGAGAAGGAGAAGAGGATGTTGTTATGGGAGAAGGTGTGGTGGTGACATCTTCATCACTAGAAATGCTAATAAATAATTTTCTAGGTGGGATTATAGTTAGTTTGATTTTCTTAGAAGGGTTAGAGGAAGAAGCTTAAGTGGAATCCATGGTAGGAGAGTTTAAAGAAGATGAAGATGATAAGAAGAGTGGGAATGATGACTTATTTAATTTGGAAGCATAGGTTTGAAGAGGCAAAGCATTAGGATTAAGAAAATAGATTCCAAAAGTGGTTTAGCAAAATGCAAAAAGTATAGTTGTGTCTAGTGGAGAGGATAGTCAACTACACAGAAAATCAGGTGGTCATAGTAAAATTCATGTGACTTTGACGGCGGTCCCATAATTATATGGCAGTCCCAGATGTATTTGGGGGCCGCCCAGTATTTATGGGGGCCATTTTCTAGAGGAGCATAATTTTTCCAGTTTTTTAAATTTTCATAAGACATGTCTAGAAAAGTTTCCTAAAGACACCATTTTGCAGTCAATCCTATTTCATTATGAATCATCTAATTTCTAAGAATCAAATTCACCAAATTAACAATCCTAAATTCTATTAAAGAAGCACATATAGGTATATTAGCTAAGAGATAATCATGCATAATATAAGTAACCATAATGTATCAAGGTACATGCAAGCAAGTATTTAGGATGATAAAATGGAATGATCATCCAAGGCAAGCTATATTGCCCATACTACGTACTAAATTACTACTAAATAGCATAAGTTTAAGTACTTAATCATAATAAAGTAGTAAATAGAATTAATATTGTCATATAGAAATTTTCCAAATTGCTCACTTCTTCATGTTTCTCCATAAGTTCTTGAGTCCTTTCCCGATTGACCTTAATCGACCATGATGCTTATCTCATAACTGAACTTGACGGTTGATGATTTTGGTTTGGCGGGTGTAAAATGGTTCCATGTCAGGGTCAATGTTTGGTGGGTTTTGAAAGACTCGAGGAACCTCATTTGTTAATGAATTAACAAAACGAGTAGGGGAAGGAGTGCTTGCACGCGAGGTCCCTTCGTCATTTTCATCATCATCATCATCGTTGAGATGAGAGAAGGATGGTTGATCGAAGGCGGAGGAAGAAGAAGTGGAGTGACAACGTCTTCTCGTACCACGGTCCTTTCTAGTCTTTCGCTCTTGTTCAGCGGTAAGAGGATTCATGACACGATGGTACAAGACATAAGACTCATTGACCAACTCAGGACTCTCACTCATGACGAATTTAAACAAACGGGTTAATAACATACCATAGGGTAAAATTAACCTAGCTTGTTTACTGATCCACTCCATACGTTTTGCCATATAATAGGCGAGGTTGAATTTTTTGGATCTTACAATACAATAGAGCATGTAACAAAGACACGCGGGAACATGGTCCTGATTACCCCCCAGACATAAAACATTTTCCCGGATAATTTCTTCCAAAGGATTCAGGGTTGACAAAATTTCACGAGTGAGAATTTGATAGTCTTGAACATCAATTTTTTTCCTATGACGGGTGCGAGTGACTTGACCTTCTCGATCATTTCGAATATACGAAATGATGTCATCCGGAGAAGAAGGGTTGGTTTAGTATAGACCATCCCTAGGAACACCATATGCCAACTCGTCAAGTGACCACTTGTCGGTAAAGACACAAGCAACCTCACAAGGTATGTCAAGAATTTAAGCAAATTCTTCAAGAATGTAAGAAAAGAATTGATTTTGAATCAAAAATTCGATCAACATTTGACCTTTGTCAGTATAGTTTATTTGATATTGACTATAAAATTCAAGTATGAAACGAGGACAAATTTGGTCATTGATTTCAAGAAGATACTCAAACTCAAGAAAACTAAACAAAGACCAAACATAGCGTAGATCCGTAAAGTCCTCAAAAACTACCCGACCCTCATGAATGTAGCGACTTTCAAGGTTTCTTAGTCTTTCTTTTATAGGTGAACGGTATTCATGTAAAATTATTAGGATGTAGTGTCTTTTATTTTTATGGTCTTCAGATGATTTGCGAGGCATGATTACCTAGAAAGAAAATATTGAAGTCACATTTTATTATCATTTACTTGTAGTATTGTATGGAGATTTTTTTCTAGTGTGTGCCTACATGTGACAAATATGGAGTAACGATTAACTCGACCAAAAAATAAAATCCTAAGAGTTAACCCAAACGCTCTTTAATTTGATTTTGCTCATCAAAACATGTCGAAAAATACATATGAATTATGTATCTCAACCTTTGTTCATGAGATCATTATGCATGTGTTTAAAAACGTTTTTAAGTTGTATTAACAATGCATAACAACAATTTTATTATGTTCCTAACGTGAGTGATTTGAAAATAAAATTAGGGTTTTTGTTCGAAATCAATTTTTTGACAAACTCACTACTATATGTAAATCCTATGTCTAAAGGAAACATATTAGTTATACATTATATCCTAGTAGTCCAACTTGTAAAAAATTGAAAGAAAAATGGAAAATCTCCAATTTCAATTATTATGTTCATCATGAATCCTAGACTTAAATTAAAAGAAAATAGATGAAATGACTTACAATTGATGATCTTTGTGATGTTAGGAATGATTATTAGTGATGATTTGATCTTCAATTAGTGTTTTGGTGGTTGATTTTGAGTTATGGTGGTTCTGGCTTCGTGTTGGTCGCACCAGCAGGAAGAGGAGGGTATGTTTGGTTTTCAGTTTTGAAAACTTTGATTAAGTGTGAAAATTTGATGTCTGCTGATGGCGGTCCCATATCGATCAGGGGGCCGCTTGAAAAATGTTAGGGGCTTCCTGAGATATGGGGGCCGCCTGTATTACAGGTTTTTGGACTTTTAAATTTTGACACGAATTTACGAGGAAGAGTGACTGATTAATTTGCATTTTGCAAACTAAAAATATTTAACAAGCTTCGGATGAAATTGTTAAATTGTCACGACACAGAATGGAACGCGGACTAAAATCGAGACTAAAAGAAAGAGAAGCGGACTAACGCGATTTATGGAATGTGTTCCGTCATTCCTAAACCAAGACGAAGATAATTAAATGATTCACGTTTAAGAGGTTTCGTAAGGATGTCAGCGATGTTGTCGACGGACGGCACTTTTTCGATATAGATATGTCCTTTCTAGACATTATCACAAATAAAGTGGTGACGAATTTCGATATGTTTGGTACGAGAGTGTTGCACTGGATTTTTGCTAAGGTCAATCGCGCCTTTATTGTCACACATGATCGTGACGTCGTCGAGTCGAATGTCGTAGTCGATAAGAGCTTGTTTCATCCATAGTGCTTGTTGACACGCCTTTCTTGCGCTTACGTATTCGGCTTCGGTAATGGATATAGCAAGAGCGGTTTGTTTCTTCGAGAACCAAGATGTCAAACAACATCCCACGAACGTACAAATACCGCTAGTGCTCTTTCTGTCCACATAATCTCCCGCGTGATCAGAATCGGCATATACTACTGTTTCTATGTCGGTCCCCTTAGGATACCATAATCCTAATTGCGTAGTGCCTTTAATGTATCGGAAGATACGCTTAACCGCTTCAAGGTGAGTGGTTGAAGCCTCTTGGAAGCGGGCACAAAGGCAAAAACTAAACATGATATCGAGCCTAGTCGCCGTTAGGTATAATAAACTATCTTTCATGCCTCGATACTTGGTATTATCTACCGACTCACACTCTTCGTCTTTCGTGAGTTTAGTATCGGAGGACATGGGGGTTTTCATTGGTTTAGATTTTTCTAAGCCAAATTTCATAAGCATTTCTTTAATATATTTAGATTGATAAAAGAAAATACCATCTTCCATTTGTTTTATTTGTAATCTAAGGAAGAAGTTAAGTTTACTCATCATGCTCATCTCGAACTCGTCATGCATGATTTTGGCAAATTCATCACACATGTCTTGACAAGTCGAGCCGAATATAATGTCGTCGACATATATTTGAACGATGACGAGGTTTGAACTTTTCTTCTTGGTAAAAAGTGTGTTATCTACCATTCCTATTTTGTATTCATACTTAATAAGAAAAGCTTTTAATCTATTATACCATGCTTTGGGTGCTAGTTTAAGACCATATAAAGCTTTCTTTAGTTTATAAACATGATCTGGTTTTTCGAAGTCAATGAATCTTGGAGGTTGTGCCACGTATACCTCCTCATTGACAAAACCGTTCAGGATTGCACTTTTTACATCCATTTGGAATAGCTTAATATCTGTTGATAGAAATAATGCCTAAAAACATTATTAATATTTTTCACATGTTTATGTTTTGATAATCACAAAATATAAAAACGTTCAATGTAAAATTAAACGTAAACAAGTAATTAGTATTACATTTTCATTTCGAAAATTATATCACTTAAAGGTATGAATAAATAAATGTTTAATGCATTTTATGATCAAAGGAAATTTTTATTCAACCTCACACTTTTATAAAATGTTGTAAACATTTTTATAAACATTACAAAACATTTTCTACAATTAATGGAAATGTTTTATTCAAAATAAACATTTTGAAATTCAAATTTTCGGACCTAAAACGGCTAGAAAGTTACAGAAAATTCCCCCTAAATAAAAGGACAAACTGGGGAGCGTCTTTTCTAGGGCGGCCCCCTTATCTTTAAGGGGACCGCCCACCTATTTAAGGGGACCTCCCATAGGTAGACGCTCTTCT